>BGPR01007683.1:0-69384 GCA_013235015.1 Araneus ventricosus
TATATTTGCATCTAAAATGTACTACAAATTATAACTTTTTCATTTTTTTTAAGATTTGCATTCATCAATTTAGCATATTTTTTTTAATTTCATGGTTTTTGCATTATTTTTAGTCGGAAAAACAAAAGTAATTGTTAAAAATAAAGGTATTAACAAAACGAAAATAATTGTCAATTCATTCAAAAGTCCTGCGCTCCATGCTTTTTTTTTATTTCTTAAGCACTCCGCAAATGTCCAAGAGATTTTCTACTACAACTTTCGTTATTGAATTTGTGAGAATCAGATTTGAGATATTGTTGGCAAGATAAAAATCTGTCTGGGACAGGAATAAATCGTCTAGTTATAATGTTTCCTCATTTTTTGAATTCACAGTCAAAGATATCACTTTTCAGAAATTCTATATAAATGAAGGTTAGTATAATTTCCCAAGGAATAATGAATGCATATCATATAGCATAATCTATAATATAAAGCAGAATATACAAATTTGTCCGTCGATCAGAAGAACTCTTTTTAAACGGTGAACAATATCCACATGGAATTTTCCTTGCTATTCTGGTGTCCACTTCTCGATCAATTGCGCTTTTTCAACTTTCAAAAATAACATTTCTTAAGCAATTTTATTAAAAAGCAAATGTATGGATAGTAACCCAAACATGCGAGGACACACGAACTATTTCAATCACTTAAGCAGCACAATTACAGCTTTGCTTATACCGCTGACAAATTAATGTCAAATTGGACTTAAACTTTATTCGTATTTACCAGTCCGAATGTAAAAATTCAGACTTTAAATAAAATAAAAGAAAATCTAAAGTGACAAAGTAGTCAATTCAATTTTTATTAAAAAAATGTATATAGAAATTATTTCTTTTAAAATAGTGGTAATATCGTCAAAATACTATTTGGCCTTTCTCATGTACATTAACGCATGAATTACTCTTGGAGAATGATTACAGATGTCAATGATTCTGAGGCAAATCTGTTCAAGAAATATTTACTAAATTGTTCCATATGAAAATTGTCAGTCTTAACCGGCGTTTAACTGTAGAATAACTGCCCTCTATTCATTTGCAGAATGTTCTAGTATTATTTGTCGCAAAAAACCACTTTAATATGACAATTTAGGAGTCAAATGTTAATACAAAGATTTTCATTTCTAATATTTTGAATTAATTTACTGCTAAAAAGTTTAATATGTAATAAGCATGCCAATAATCCACCAAGCCGAAGAATTTTTTTGAAAAACTTTGCCCTCAGACTTATGACAAAACACCTCACAACCAGAACCCCAAGTCTAATCTTCGCTATATGAATGTCTAAATTATTCATCACGACTTAAAAAAGCAAGTGAAAAGCAGCCAGCATGGAGAAGAAGAGCTTGTGGATTGTGTTTGAAAGAAAGAAAAGGATCATTAAAATCCATGAAATGCAGTAGTTGCAATATATAACATACTGGTAAGCGTCACTCTCGAGCAAAAGTTCAATGTTTCGAAAAGTACAATTATTAGAGCTAAGAAGAAAGTCTTTGTTGTATAATCTTATTTCGTAATGTAATCTCTTTATTATATATTGCTTAAAAGCATTTTTATAAAATAATATTATTAAATCTCATTACTTTCTCTGATTTCAATATAATTTTTTCTTTTGCAAATAATATTCAAATAAATTTTCACTCTTGATAAAAAGATTTGCTTTTCTGACATGTATCTTATTACTATTATAAAATAACTTGCAACTGCCGTAGTAGAAATGAAGAAAATTATTGTGTCGTGAAAAGTACGACTCGCGCCTGCCCGTGTAAAAAATTATGACGAGCCCGCTGTAAGCTTAATCGATGAAACACGACTAGTAAACGTCATTCATCTAGTCATTAGCAATAACTGTGAATGGTTATTAAAAATTATGTATAATTAGGAATTTAAAAAATTAAATTAAGGAATTTTTATTAAATCTTTTGCTTCGTACTGCCATGCATGCTGGGCCAAAGACACAACCTTTGTAGGCCGCGAATTTGACAACCCTACTAGGAATTGTATCACAGTGACTACTTACTAAGATGAATGTAACGTCTTCACATGTTTTGAGCTTTATTGAAAAATTCCTCTAGATTTGAAAGAAGTCGCAGATTACTATTTCAGAATCTATCAACTTACACTTTTATAATTTTTTGCGTCGATAAGCAATAAAATTAAACTGTGTTTTCAGGGAATTATCATGTTTTTAATCAGATATCCAAATCCTTCATGTTAATATGAATTTCAAGAGTCAAGAGAATTTTTTAGAATTGCCGGAATATTTAACAGTATTAATTAATAATAAGTAATTTATGATCAAATAGCAATTAATTTTATTATATGAAATATTGATAAGTATAATTAGAAATCTTTGTTAAATTTAAAAATATTCAAGAGAGCAGTGGCTTTGATAACGAAGCAGTATACAGCACTTGAATACGCAAATTGTGCAAAGAATCTCAAAGTAAACTGAAAAACACGCATTTAAAATGCATTATATTTCTTAAGTAAGAAATTAGTTCTTGCTTTTTTGGTTCAATATACAGGGTGTTCGAATCAAATGTCCCTAATTTGGGGAGGTCGCGTTTTTCAACAGAAAGTTAAAAAGCAGAAAAAATGTAAAATGAGAAAACAGTACTCATAAAGTTTTTATTAAAAAATCAGGGCACTTCCACGTGGGCTCCCTTGGTAGCTCTTAGGATATCAAACCGGTAGTCTTGTTCCAGAAAACTGCTCGAACATACGTGCCCTAGCATCTTGTTGGAATATAACAGTGGGTTGTGAATGCTGCATTTGGAGTATTGCGTAAATTTGCAACATGTCCAGGTAAAAGTTTGCCGTCACAGAAGTCTCAGGAAAAAAAAAGGTCCTATGACTGTATCATGTAGAAGAGCACACCACATATTGATTTTTGGATTGTTTCTTTCCACTTCCTGTACTGAATGGGGATTTTCATAGTCCCAAATTCTGCAGTTGTGCTTATATTCACTTTGTTGCTCACATGAAATGTTGCTTCATCTAAAAAATGATGCGGTTTAGAAAATAGTATTCCTTTTCGATGCGAGATAACATCTCAGCAGCACATGCAAAACGCAGCGGCACTTTATGTACAATCTTCATTTTGTACGCATACAGCTTTAGTTTTCATATATACGAGAACAATAGAAATTGTCGCCAAAATCTAAGAATTCTGATTCTGTAAGTCTTCTTTCACCCTTTTTTTAAATATTTTCACGAACCAGAACAGATGTGAGACAATGTCACACAGTTTTAATGCCGTAGTCGCAAGTCTTATCTCGACCAATTATAATTGGTCAAGCACACAGAACTGCTCTTCCTGGAAATTTGAGGTATCTCTGGATATTAGTAACGATAATTGTGAGGAAAACTGTCTTCCCTGTCATACCTAGGACAGGCAGCAGGATGTCGATACGGGACCGATCTTGGACTTCATTCGTCTCTCTTGGCTTCCTATGGCTTAAATGCATCAACTGTTGCATTATGTTTATAACAATTATTACATCATACAATTTATAGAATAAATGTCAGGCTAAAAACATTACCATATGAAAACATTCATTGCTCTGAAATGTGTTAAAGCATTAATTACTGAAGAACAGAAAAATCGAATGTAGAATCAAACTAAATAAATAGTCTTTCTAATATCAAAAATATTTTATTTGGCTATTTATAAAAGGAAGTCAGTTAGTCATAGAGAAAAATTTAAGACCTCCTTTTTTAATCTTGAAATATTAAATCAATTACAACCAATTACAAATGATTGGCTTGAAATTACAAATCATTTACAATAGGCGCGCAGGGTGAGCCTGGAGAAACAAAATATCTGAAAACAATCACAAGTGATATGGCAATAATTTCCATTTAATTACAGTTTTGAAACAATACAGTAATAGCAAAACAAAGACGAAAATTATAAATTTTATTTATAAGGACGATATTATTTCATAGATGTTTGGAATATTTCGTTTATTTAAAGAATAGTGAAATCCGTTGTAGGTTTAAAAAATATATTAAACTTGAAAAACATTTAATATCGAGGAACCTGAATGATCTCCTAGACTTTTAATTGAAATATGCTTTTCTAAATATAAAATACATAGAGATGAAAAATGGAATTATTATTTTATATTATAAAACATGGTGCTGATTTTCTGCTGAGAATATGTCAACAATCTGTACCAGGGCTAATGGCCGTATTAATTATTTATTTATAAACTATTTCATTATGAAAGCATTGGCAATAGAATGCATACATTGTTATAGAGATTAACTATGCTCCAGAGAATATTTCCTTAAAATGATGAAATACTGTAGCATTTTTATACAAGAAATTAAATGAATTATCACAGATATAAACTGTGTTATAGGGGATATTTCCTTAAATTAGTGAAATCCAGCAATATTTTTAAAAAATGACTTAAGAAAATTTTTGAAAAGTTCTAACTTTATACAAAGAGGAGGTACAATAATCTTCTCAGATTTGACTGATGAAGATATGCAACATTTATCCTACATGTATAGAGGATACATGCTTTGTCCATCCCTTATTGATATAAAGATTTTTGTTCCCCTGTCTTCCATTCGCACAAAATGTAACACAAATTAGAATAGCCGATCTTATAAACAATTAGCAATGGTACGACTTTTTGGTCGGAACATATGACCCACAATTATTTGCCGTACTGTATTTTCGTCAACAGAATTTTCAGAATTCTCTAGATTGGTAGCTGAGTAAGCTATAACACAGAAATTAAAATTATTACCATTATGCGAAAAAACTACTTTTAAATTAATTTTTTAAAAATCTATAAATATTCTTTTCTCTGTTGAATTATTTTCATCCTCTTGAAGTTCAAGCACATAGCCAATTGTGTCAGAATAGATTAAATTATTTTGTTAGAAAAGAAATCTTGCAGAAACATATTTTAATATTTTTTGGAAGGAGATTCCAGTGTTTCAGCCTAGAGGGCAAAAGTTCAGCTTTTTTTGACATTTTCAAATCTCGAATGTGGTCGCTTAAATTGCCTTGTGTTAAAAGATAATTCTCACAGAAAGAAATACTTTTTTTGAAAGATAGGATAACCCTACTCTTCACTTTCAATTTCCATACATCTTCTGATTCATCTTCTGCAACTAGATGCACGAAAGAAGTTGGTTCACCATATTATAGTTATAAAAAACACAATGCAACTGCATATTAAAAGAGGAATTAAAAAAGAGCTTACTCTATGTATAATTTAAAATTTGTACCACAGTTCTCATTTATTAAAAATCTATTTAATTTTGCAAATATTCAATTTAAATATTTGAATTTTGTTTCGTATTATTGGCGAAAATTATATTTTGCTTGTAAAATTTGTCACATTTTATGAATCTTCCATGCCAAAATGACAGAAGGAAAGCATGGTTCCTCCAGAAAATTTAAAACATTTTCTGCGCAAAATATTCATCCATAAATAATTTCAAATATCGTCTCATATTTCTATTTATTTCAGTATTTGTGAACCTTCTATTTCTTTAAAAATAACGTCCAAATTATATTTGCATGGAACATGAAAAAAATAACGAATCCATCAAACAAATTTTCCTTTTTGTTCTCAGAGCTCGGCGCAAGTAATAGATTTATCGCGCACAAAGTTTAAAAAATCTGCACTGGCAGTTTGCGAAGTCTATAGCTGGGTATTCACGATTAAGAAAGGCTAAACCATTTGCCCCAACAACTGGTTTGTATTCCACTCATTTTAGTCAAAAAATTACGCAAATCTTCCACGGATGCTCCAAAGTTTCTTTTGAGACAAGGTTCAAAGTCGAAGTTCCAAGAAAAACACGAAACTTTCCAAAATCGAAATCCCAAGTTCCCCACACAAGGGATTTCGAGTTTCATCTCTAGCCACGACGTCCACGTCCACGTCCACGTTCCAGCCACCTCCCAATCGAGGAAGAACCTTTGTTTTCCCGCTATCTTCACAGTGAGGTCTCAGAAGGCCATCCGGTCATTCCCATCAGACTTTTAACTATTCGGAATGCCAACACTTCCGATCCTCTATGCCAAGATTCAAAGGTTTCCCACACTGACGAAAGGTTTCTCCTTCCCCTGTTAAAAAAATTTCAGAGTAGATTAGCGGTGAATGCCCCGCTTAACGGAGAGTAAACCAAACACGCATGGACACAGGAACTATTTCATTTATCAGTCAAGCGCCGGAAGTATAGCTTTGTTCAAACCACAAACAATCCTGTGAAGTTGGTCGTAAACTATATTTGTTTTTATGAGTCCGAATATAAGAATTCAAGCTTTAAATAAATAGATAATTAAACCGAACCCTGTTTTTAATATAATCATACTTTTGAAAATTTTATAAAGAAAGTCATTGCTTTAAAATAGTGGTTAAACTTTCATGAAATCATCCAAGCGTTTGGCTTTATTCACGTTCATTAATGATACATTATTTTTGAAATACATTATAATTGGATTTTGGATTTATATTCTGGTTACACTTTAAAGACCTCTTAGAGAATAATTCCGGAAAATTTCAAATTTCTACTCTTTTCTGAAGTAGTAAAATTCAAGACGAATTTCTAGATTTTGTGTATAAAAAGAAAACATTCTATCCCATGTGAAACAAATTATATAATGTATAGCCAATAGACGAATATTCAGATATATGAAGAAGTGGCATTGTATTGCACTCTAAGCAAGCATGAAAACGGGTATAAACATAACAATGAAATGCTACAATGCCTTACATTAATTCCTATAAAAATGCGATGCGGCACTTAATTAAGTCCATCCCCAAACGAATAGAACGCAAAAATAAGAGAAATAATGTATACGAACGAAGAAATGAAAGAATCTTAAAGCTAATTTTAATATTTCGTCAAATAAAAAATGATTTATGTCACTTTCCCTAATAAAGCAAAACTTAGATTTTAATTTTATCGCATTGAACAATCAATTGCAAAGCTCAATTGCAATTTAGACAAAATTTACAATACTCTCGATATTTTTTTCTGGAAAAATACTTTAAACACTTTTCAAAAACTTTAAACACTTTTCAAAAACTTTAAACGCAATAAAGATTTGTTATATGCCATGTAGTAATTTACTGCAACATGTAAATAATAACTTTAAAGTTGTTTTTAAAGTATCATGCTAATGAAAATTAGACTAGAGGAAGAGATTTTATGTATCTACACGCGGAGAAACCTCTGTTAAATAGAAAAAAATCGTATTTTTATTTAACAATAATTTTTAGCCCGTTACAACCAAATTGTCGTTTCAAATTTTTTGAATAACTAAGAGATAAGCACAGATAAAATTTAAAGAAATCGAATATGATGTACATGTCATCATTTGGCAATGAAATGCGTATTGAAAATTCATTTCAAACTTAATTTTTGTAGGAGATTTTGGTTTAGAATGTATAAACAATACTGGGTAAAATTTTGACAAAACAAAGTCAAAATTGTTTTCCGATGCAAAATGCTTCATTCACTTTCGCTACATTTAAAATCTGTAATTGAGTAATCTTTCTCTCGGCAAATTTGTATTATTGCTCGTCTTCTCCCAAAATATAGTTGCCAAATTGGAATTATAGTGATTGCTAAATAATTAGCAGAATTGAAATTTTGTAATTTAAGAATATTCTGATCAAATTATTTCTATTAATTAATGTTGTATAATTAACTTTCGATTTCCGTAACACAAAAGCCGTTATTTCTGTTTTTTTAACATCAAGGAAATAAGAAAATTATGTTCCTATGAACTGCTGAAAAAACACTTGTATATTTTTATATAAAATATTTTTATTCATCAAAAGATTCACCAGCACACGGATCAGCACTTTACCAGCGAGAAGTTATTTCATATATTCCAATTTTATAAAACTTTTATCTTTAAAAATTTATCTTTAGCTTTAAAATTTTATCTTTAAAAAAATGTCGGCACCGACTCTTTCTCATTTCCTTTTATCTTTCGAATTCTTCTTCATTATTAAAGTGTTTACCAAGCATATGATTTTTTTTAAAAAAATAGGTGATAATCCGATGGATATATGTCTAGGAAATTCATAGGATGGAGGAGGTTCTCTCTCGCTAAATGCATAATTTTTGTTATAGACTCTACTGCAGCGTCTGGTCGTGTATTGTCTTACGAAAATAAGATCTCTTTTATGATTTACCAAGACTGACTGCTTTCGTTTCAATTCATCGTCTACTCGTCTGAGATATTCACTATTAATATCTGATGTCAAGGTCTGATCCTTTCGGTGATATGCAGGGCGAATGATTCCTTTTGAAGTCTACAAAACATACAAAATAAATTTCCTGGTGTTAACTTTCCTTTAGGATACCTAATTATAGGACAAGATCACCTAATGAAAGCCAGTGGTGGGTACGTTCGTAGTTGGAATACATAATCATTTTTCGTCAGTTGCTAAAATTTGATTAAAGATTTGTCTGATTTTAGTCATGAAATAAGACATGTACAGATTGTAACGCACAATAATTTGTTATAAGGAGTTAATTCGTGTGATACTCCTTTACTTAATTTCCACCTCTATCCTATTTTCTGTAAATACTTCATCATTGTTTCGTCACTTACTTTGAACACTTCTGAAAGCTGTCGACATGTTAAACTGGAATTGGTTTCAATCATTCGACGATATTTATATATGATGGCGTGCCTGACCTGGTGTCGCCTTCTGGGAATTCATCTCCAGCAGAAATTTTTTAAAACAATCTCTTTGGCTTCTTGATTTAACCGTCTCTTCTCCAAACGTAATACATTTTTTTGCAGTTTCTTTAGCGTCAGTCCCAAGTTTAAATTCATAAAGTAAAGGCGCATGAATTGCATTATATTTCACAGATATTTTTAAGGTTTAGAATTATACATTAATTTAAAGTGAACGGTTCTTGATTCAGTCAAGTACTGAAGTAAAACACATGGTAATACAACGGATAAACAATTCTTGGAATTTTGTACGGTAACAAGTTTAATCAAACCATGGAATTAATGTACGTTATGGAAACGACAACATTTTTTGGTTACTTGATATTTATTGGGGTCTGTTTATATGTTCCTTTTTTATATTTTTTTAAAAAACTTAATCTGCTTTAGTTGTGCTAACCATTCTATACTACTATTTCTGTGAATAGTAGACCTTGCATCTAGAAAAAAAGACTAATATATGTTCTTCTTTACAGTCTTTAAAGGTTCATTCAGTTTGAAGAACATATTTTTTCCAGGAACACTAGGCATTTCAATTTAGTTGCCAAGGAGGAAATTTCTTTGCCCCATCTATACACTATCTAACAAAATTACAATTACAATAAAAAATCAATCAATGAAGAATATTCTTCACTTATAGGGGAAACTAGGGATACTTTATCCTGTATAATTTTCTGAAATTAAGAGATGATTGGTAATTTGTGTGTGTCATCCCTAACGGACCTTGGGTCACGACATCAATTGGAGGGGATTTCCACTCCAATATGAAAAGTCACCATAACTGTGTGTATGCAAATATGTTTTGAGGGCCCATTATTAATTTTCCCCCTTTCATTCCTTTGTGGAATGGAAGTTCACTCTTGAAGATATACTGAATTAAAAGACTCAAGCACACTCTAAATTCAGTTTGATATAGGATGCTTTTTCAGTATCCTAATTCTAAGTGACTTAATCTCTGGATTATTTGAAAAAGTAAAGTTAGGGATCATTGGTCCAAGCCAGTTGGAAATTAGGGATACTTGATTCTAAATAAAAAAATTCTTTAAACAAGAAATTATATAGATACTTTTGATATTTAATGCATTAATGTTTGATATTAATTCAAGCTTGATGGTTATATTGGCAACTCCTTGCCTCGATTATAGGCATAATGCATAATGTTTTCATTAGTATAGTTTTATATGAAAATATTTATTTTATAATAGTTTGTAAATAATTATTTAAAGAATAAATTTTCTTTTTGATCTCAGAAAATTCAAAATTGATTCTCTGAAAATTTCAAATAAAACCAAGAATTATATTAGTGATAATTTTTTAATGAATTGAACAGTTATTTATTCTATTTTTTCCTCACTTACAAAATAACGATTTTTATTCATTTATTTATTTTAATAAAAATCGTTTGCTCGAACTGTTTACCATAGTTTGGATTTATTTAACGTTTGATCATTTTGGCTGTGTTCGATTCTTGGATGGACTGAATTTTCTCGAAGAATACATTTTTCTTATTTTGCTTTTATTTTCATTATAATATTAGGAGAACCGAGTAAATCTACATAGCTTTTCCAATTTCATGTTTTGTAATATAATTTTTTAGGTAATTTCTTTTCATTTTGGTGTTATTCTGTTTTATTTCAATTTTTCCAAATCGAATATTCTACAATGCGCTCGTGAACAGTCGTGACGTAGCAAGGTTCCCAGTTCCATTTCTATATTTTTTATAAATTAATAAAATAAATATTTTAATTTGGAAAAAGTTTAATTTAAGTTAATAACAAGATTTAATTTAGTGACTAGACTATTTTGATTTATTAACAAAAATTTTACTACTATAAAATAAAAACTACTGCGTTTTTTAGTTACTATATTATTTAATTTTTAATATTAATTTCATGAATAATTTTTGATTATGAAGACGCTTGAATACAGGTGTTTTATTTAATATCTGAATCTAAATATGAAAAAATTTAAGTACTCTATTTACGTGGGATCAAGTATTCCTTCCACATAGCTCAAGTACCTCTAGCTTCGGTAAAGTATCCCTAAGGTGAGGGCAACTCGATCCTTGGTGATGTCATGAAATATATTTATTTTATGACGAACATATCAATGACATATAAATTTAGCAAAAATAGATTTATATTGTTTAAAAACGTATCCTTTAATTATGCTAACAACCAAAATATTCGACAAATGTAAGAAAATTTAAAACTAGGGTCAAATTTCCGTATTTTACTCCATGATGAAAAAAATTTACTTAATGTATTTTCAGAAAACAAAAAAAAACCGTTAATTTGCTGTATTTTTACATTAAGCATGAGCTGGAATAAAGTTATAGAATATTTTATGCTCGAGAGTAGAGGAAATCTTAAAAAGTTTATAACATGAACCTTTTGTCTAGAATCGTTGAAAAACATAAAGAATTGAGAAAGACAAAATTATATAGATCCAAGCAGAAAAATCAACTCACAACATGGAATTATAATTTTATTTCTCTTTTTTATGCAAATTATTTACACGAATCTTTGATTTCATCAGTATCAACAAATTACACTTTAATATCTGCTATTATCAATATTAAGAAAATTGCAATTCAGTGTCTGTTTTTAATCAGCATTAACAAAATTACAATGAAATGTCTCGCTTTTATCAAAATGTTTTAATGGTGCAAAACTCGCTAAATAATTGAGGTCTTTAATACGGCCATCAATTTGAAATTGAATAAAAAATTAAAATGCTTACGAATATGTGAGGTTGTTTTTTTATGATCTGTTTTAGCCTTTATGCCAAATTCGAAGATTATCGAACAAAGCGATTGGTCGTGACAATGTAACAAAGAAATTTACGGACGACGAGGTGCTCGAATGTGAGTTGAAACAGAGATCTCACTTCGTTCAGTCAATAGTCGTAAGATGGATTGATTTTAGAAGGCAAAACATCATTAGCTTATGCTTTCGGCTTTGTAGGTAATGGTAATTCAAGCTCAAGTTCAATTTGGACAAAAATCATAAGGCTTTCGAAAATCTTTCAGTAGGACAGAATCTCATATTTTCCTGAAATTTTAAACGCAATAAAGCTTAATCATGTATCAGGTCGTAATTAATTGCAACATGTAGATCATAACTTTAAATGTGCTTTTAAAGTGTCACGTTAAAAAAATATTACTTCCCTTTTATGTCGAAAAAACAAAATGTCAAATTTCTGCCGATGTGTATACCAACTAAAATTCGTACCTTGTATCTTTTTTTTCACGAGGAATTTATTTATGAAATGAAAAAGGAGTTGCCATTGCCAATATTTAAATTCGTAGTAAAGTCTTACAGGCAAAATATTTGAGAATACGTTATGTCCAATAAAATGAACCTATTTATTTCAATATACGAAGAACGGTGTTTTCAACTTTCAAAAATAATATTTGTTAAGATATTTTATTAAAAAACAATTTTACGGAGAGTAACCCAAACACGCGGGGACACACGAACTATTTCAATCAGATAAGCACCGGAAGTACAGCTTTGCTCATACCACAGAGAACAATGTCGAATTGATCTTCAACTTCATTCGTATTAACCAGTCCGAAAATACAAATTCAGACTTGAATAAAATAAAAAAAAACAACTGAGAAGAAACTTCTGATTCCAATTTCAATTAAAATATTTATATAGAACATATTTCCTTTGAAATAACTGGTAATATCGTTAAAATATTTTTCTTTTTCCACGTACATTAATGTATAAATTATTCTTGGAGAATGGTTATAGATGTCAATGATTCTGAGGCAAATCTGCTCAAGCAATATTTACTAAATTGTTTCATATGAATATTGTCAATCTTAACAGTCGTTTAACTGTAGAAGAACAACCCTCTCTTCATTTGCAGAATGTTATAATTTTCCTTGTAGCAAAGCTCCATTTTGTAATATGAGAGATTTGGAGTTAAATGTTAATACAAATATTTTCCAGTCTAATTTTTTGAATTGTTTTGACTGCTAGAAGTTCTTATTGTTAATATGATATTGTGTTATTAATATAAAATGTATTATTATCGGTTGATATAAAATCTGCAGTTACCAACTATGTAGATACCACTTGACTCTTAGACATATGAAGTACACTATGTCATTATAGCTCTTATTCATAAGACCGAAAAAAAGAGAAATTTCTGTTCATTTTATTTTGGAGGACAAAGTCTGTATCCTAGCTTAAAACCCAAGTTTTACTATGTACCAAACAACACATAACTTCATTTAAACTGAAAATTTGCATCACAGTCATAATTAAAAAAGTATCGAATATGTGATAAAGATATTAAGACAACATTTTAATATTGAATATTGCCATTATATGTATCAAAATTCGTTATAAGTAATCCGATCAGAAATACAAGAAGCCGTCAGCAAATGTTCCCTTATTACTTAATGATCATTTAGTCTTATACCTACCTATTTCTTCCTTATTTTCTAATTCTAATTTTGTTTTTTTTTAAACGAAATCAGAAAATAAGAATTCCTATAAATGCATCGTTTCTTGTGACCTCAAGGAGCCTTCAGACAAACTTCGAAGAAAATCGACCAACGCGCTTGGCCATCGCTGCGTAACTACCTAATTCACAAGAGACGAAATGCTGAATGGTGAGTTGAAACACAGATCTCACATCGCGCCTTGAATAATCATAAGAGGGATTGATTTGAGACAGCAAAACATTATTAGTTTATGCATTTAGCTATGCTTTTATTGATTGGAAAATAAACTTATAACAATTAATTTCGTAGAGAGGGTGTATAAAACTCTTGGCTCACAGCGAATATTTTTGCGGCTGAGCAGACATAATAGCAGGTAACAAAATTTAAAAAAATATATTTCAGGATATGATAAAGAAAATGATACCAACAATAATAGAAATATTCTATACTGCTGAAGAAAAGGAATCTTAACACTAATTTTAAAATTTCGCAACAAACATAAATGATTTATATTACTTCCACTCATAAAGCACAACTTACAATTTTAAGTTTTGTAGCTAAGAGCGTAATGGTAATTGTTGTTCAGTTGCAATTCAGACTAAATTTCCAATGGTCTTCAAAAACTTTTTCTTTCTTTTGTGGACAAAATCGAACATTTTCAAGAATCGCTCAACACAATAAATCTTTTTCGTGTTTAAGTAGTCATTGACTGCAAGCAACTTTAAAGTTTTTATTAAAGTGTCATATTAATAAAAATTCTACTAATGATTAGAGCAGTGGTGGCGAACCTAAGGCTTTTTAAATAACCCACGCATTGATTCTCATATTGATTAACACACTTATTTTTATATCATAAAAGAGATAACAGACAATCGAAAATATTAAAGAATTAAAGTATAAATAACTAACGTCGAATTTATAAAATGAATATTTTCAAGTGAACTTTGGCTAACTGATTTTTTATAATTTTATTGCATCCGTGTATGGCTCATGTTAGTCGGTAATAAAATTGGCGCGCATATTCGTTTCATCGTAGAATGGGGATGTGACAGCTCGCAGTGTTGAAATAATTGGCAGCCTTGGCGTATGCGTCGAAGTGTTTAACAATTCAATTTCATTATTATTTTTTAATTCTTAAATATTGAAGAACAAAAGTTAACATAAATTTTCTTAGATAATTTTAAAAATGAGAACAAAAAAAGTAAATCAACTTTTTCTGTTAACAATATTTCGGTGTTTCCAAATTTTTGGTACCCTTTCTACCATTTCCAAGAGACGCCACTGACTTAGTGACCCACGGGCAATTTTTTAAAAAAATACTAGACAAAATTTTACTCGCTTCTCAAAAAGATTCGCCATCACTGCACTAGAAGAAGAGAATTTATGCATCTAAATGTGGAGAAACCCCTATTAGCTAAAAAAAAATCTCAAATATCCGTCGATGAATATACCGAAATGTCCACCTTCCATATTTTTTATGAGAGATTTTAATGAAACGAAAAATTATGAACTATTGGTAAATTCGAACACTTTAAAATACATAGACAATCCCTTATTAAAATGTTAGGCACAAAATATTTCAATATAGATTATTTCCATTAAAAATGGATTTAATATTTGATTTAAATTCGGGGTCTTCGAAGTGAGATGCTAACCTGGCGGTCGAGTGGCTGCACGACCATTAGTCAAGTATGTAATAGAAATTTTCATGTTAATCCATTTCCATACCGCTCTGATCTAAATTTTTAAAACAGCAGCATTCATAAAAAAATGAAAATAAATTGAAAATAAATTTTAGTTATGCTAATAAGATGAAACATTCTACTTATGCTATATCCTTCTACCGGAAAAATGGTAAAATTTAACATTTGCATTTCATCAAATTTCCATTATTTTTACATTATTCAGTTAAATGTCGGCTAATAACAGAAAAGTGTATAACTATCTTGTCTAAGTTTTGATTAATCAAACTTTATTTTGATGTGATCTTTTGCAAGTTATTCCCTAATATACTAAATACAGTGCGTTAAGAAATTCAAAGACCACTACCGAATTGTAAAGTCTCTGAAGAAGAAAACATAATGCGCAAATTTTTACCGTATGCATTTGAAATTGATTGTAAACCAACTTCTGTAGTAATTCCAACTTTTAAAAAATTAACTCAAATTTTATTAAAATCTACTCATTTGTCTAAAAATTAAATAAGTTGACTGTTAAGAAATTATAAGACTACCTGAGAAAATTAGCATATTATACATCACAACAGAATCATTACTAAACGTATGCGTGAGTATTGCATGAAAGCATTACCTGAGAAGCAAAGGTGGAGTTTCGGAGTGCATTTATCCAAGATTTATTAGAAGATGTTGCGGGTTAAGAGTTATCTGAGTGTGAAGTGAGAAAAAAGATTTCTATAAGAATCCTTGGAAGTCTGAAAGCAGTTTTTAGATTAATGAAGCGTTCTAAAACTGACATTCACAATGCCATATCTGAAAAATGTAATTCAAACAAAATAAAACTATCTGGAAGGAAAGAGATTTTCTTAGCACGGGATGATCGATACACTTTTCGACTATCAGGCAATAAACATTTTTCGACCCCGGAAATTTATAAATGTTTCAGCAAAACAACTTTATGTGTCTCTATTTGGAATTTTTAAATCAAAAACATGTCACAAGTTGGTATTAATCAAATGCCGATACAAAATTTATGAAAATGAAGAAAACACCAAAAGTTATTTCCCGTTATTGAGAAGAGACTCAAATGGACTAAAATGTCATGTCATGGAATAATGAGTGGAAATTTAGGATGAAAAGAAATTTAACCTTGACAATTCCGATGTTTACAAACATTATTGGCATGAATTGAGAAAGGAACTGAAAGAATGCTTCTATATTTCATTGTATAAAGTTTAGAAATATGCTGAATACATAATAACACTTATAAATTTAAATTGCTGTAAATTAAGCATTATATATATAACAATAATCATCATGACGTTAGTCAAATTATTTGCATATATTGTATTATAACATTTAGTAACTTGTTATACAATATGACAAAAACCTCCAGATAGCTTTAAGCTTGATTTTCCTTCAGGCACGTAAACAACTAATATGAAGTGAAGCCAGATTTTGCTGCAATGACGGCTGCTTCTCTATAAGGAAGTGCATCCATACTTTTCTGTAATTCTTTTCTACAAGAATAGTTCGACCTTTTTGCTAAAAAGAGAACTGTTAAACGCTGTTTCTAATCTGGACGTACCGCTGTCGAGAGAGAAACTTTAATTCTGAAGATTGCAACCATATGGCGATGTAAGCTATCTCACTCGAAGCACAAAGCCACTTGACAATTACAAGATACTACAATATACAATTCATACTAGGGAGGCAGTCTGGCATACTGTGTAAGCTTAACTATATATCTGGTTTTAAAATTATGAAAGAAATATTTTGCAAAGTTTCCTAAATAGAGGTTAAAAATTATTTAATACAAACAACAAATCGTGAAAAAATATATACGAGTTTTTAAAATATTCAGTTCTTAGTATTGATGCCAAAAAAGTACATCACCGGTCTGTACTAAATCGATGACGCTGTCTCAATTTCAAATTGACATTTTATCCTGTATTGAACTGTTTTCAAGAGAGAAACTCTAATTCTGCAGATTACCATTAGATGACGTAGTGAGCGATTTCAATGCGATTCACATAGCCACTTCACATTAATCAAACACAAATCTTACTTGCAGTCATTCTGACATTAATGTGGTGTAAAGGACTTTAATTGGCACACTTGTATGCTGACCTTCACATATGGATTTAAAATTATAAAAGAAATGTTATGTTATGTTTCGCCTATCTGCGGTTCAAACTAGTTTACTACAAATGCTCATATTTTCTCAAATGTTCAAAATATTCACTTTAAAATTTAATATAATTCTTCGGTAGCATATTATCACTTATTCTATAATATAATTTGGTGCAAACCTCAATAGTGTAGTTTATGTTCAACGCATGTTGTAAGCAAAAGACCTGCCGAAAAAATTGTAAATAAATAAACCTTTATATCTTCACGGATATTCTAGCTATGTTTACGCAAATTCCAGTAAGTATTGTGCACAGCAAGTAAAACCATTGAGGAAAAATGGAAATCATTAACAGCTTTCTTTGAGAGGGGTGAGCCGAAATTCTTTTCCATAAATTCATCTTCTGCACCAATTTATGGTCTGCCCCTTAAATAAAGAAGTGACTGAATGTTCACAGTAAAATGTGAGTTCTTGGCAGGTGATTTAGTGTATTACTCTAAAATAAATTTTATTTAAATATTTGTCCACGCCGTCACAGCCAACCCTGGAAGGTAATATCACGTCTAAATATATATAAATAAAGAGAAATTGTGGATTCTCTCCAAGAATTGTGTAAGCAGATAAACGATAGCAACGCCGCTCGATTATGGAGCAAAAGAAATCAACCTTCTTCCCAGTGGAATTTTCAATGATTAATGATAGTCAATTCTCTAAGAATTATAAGTTCCTTCATATTTTCTTTCGTGAACAATGCAGTAAAAAGACTTCTTTTTCTGCTGTAAAATGGAAAAGCGGAAAATTCTTAAATTTTAACACGAAAATTACAAAAGGAATTGCTTAAATGTGTAATAATTCTACAGGGTGCAACTAAACTGATGGTCATAACTTTAAGGGATCACAGAACTCGCAAAAACAAATTTCACAGACAATGCAGGGTCGGAATTTCAGTGTGTGGGAAAATGGAGAAGAGTGAAGACAAATAATAAAGGCAGAAAATCTCTATTATCGAAAGCTGCAACTAATACTCAAATGAGCGGCCATTAGCTGCTATACATTGATGATGTAATTATCAATCGCGTGCAGGATGGAAGATTACAGGCATTTCAAAGAAGTTGGAAGTTGCGACGCTAATTCGGGCTATAAGGTCCTTTACTGACTGCATTTTAGTCTCGTAAACGAATTATTATAGTTAATCCCAGAGAAAAGGAATCCAGGAGGACAGATGGGATTATACGGGATCCGATCGACGGACTCACCTCGGTCAATCCAACTGTTCATAAACGCAAAACTCATGCAACCCGCACTGAAGAACTGTTACGAATTCCTTAACCGTGCACTATTACTTTTCCTCCTCGAATTTCGGAAACATCTACAAATAAAAATTGCACTATCTTCAAAATGAATGGCAAGTTCTCCTGAACTTACTTTTGTCAATTTTTCTAACATATGATCAGAGTTGTATTCCAATGTCAATTACTATTTTTCCATTCTTTTGTTAAAATCATGTACTTAATGTAAAAAATTTCAAAATTTTTATGCAAGTCGTAAAACGATAATGTTCCGATCTTCAGGGACGGACTATCAAGTAGGCAACTGCTAAGTATTCTCGTAAATTTGGGGGGGGCGTGAATCTTATGTGATATTTCTATTAGAATTTAATTTTGGTCTAGAGGAAGTGATGGGTTTTAAAAATTTATAAAAATTTAAGAAAAGCCATATATCAATTAAACAAGTATAATTAAAATTATAATATTTTAAACAGTTGTGATGTTTTTCGTGAGATAATATTTTCGGAATATATCATGAAGACCACAAAAATTTTGCTTTAAATTTAATTAACGGATATTTTTATTAACTTTCGAACTTTAATTTTCCAATGGAATTTATTGAAAATTATTCTAGCTACACTTTAAAGAGATATTAGGGAATAATTCCGCAAAATTCCTGATTTCAGCTCATATCTGAAATAGTAAAATACATGATAAATTTCTAGATTTTATAAATGTAAAATGAAACAATTCAATCCCATGACGAAAATTTAAAAAATATAAAAGCTCTGAATGAGTAATCAGATTTATGAAGAATTGGCAGGCTGAAGAAATGGTAAGTACGGAAATAGTTTATTTTTTATTTGTTATTATTATTATTTCGTATATAATTTTCCATTAATCTCTGTGATTTCCATTCCAGTGTCTAATATGTAGATTTTCGATTTTTTTTATTCCGTGTGAAGAGCCCGGTCGCATTTTTAAGAATTTGTAATGAGCACAAAGCAAGCATGAAACCTGTTATATATTTAATAGTGAATAAAATAAGCAAGCTACAGAAGCAAAACATTCGATTTTAATTTTTATCCCAAAGATTTATATTTTTAAAGACAGAATCAAGTATTTTCTAGAAACATTCAACGTAATAAAGATTCTTCATGTGTCAATAAGTAATTTACTGTTACATGTATGTCATAGCTTTAAAGTTACTTTTATTTTTAAATTGTCACATAAAATTTTAGTAATGACTTGAAGAAGAAAGCTTTTGCATTCTGTTATATGGATACGACTCCTCTTGAAGAAAAATCAAAATGTGAAATACCTGCCAGTGCATATTACAACGAAAATTTTCTCCTTGGTTATTTTTTTCCCAAGAGGAATTTATTTATACAGGGTGATTTTTCAAAACTGGTAGTACTCAGAGGCAATCGCTGCTCAATCTATCAGCTGCAATGCCAACAAATTTGGTAGGGTGAAAAATAATGACATGGGGAGAAACATTAGTTCCGAAAGTCGCCGATAAGGGAAAATGTGGCGCAGTTGTAGTCTACACTACTGCGAATTAGACACATGAATAACAAAGAAGAAATTCAGTGCAAAATCGCTTTAATACAGCATATGAGCTGCACCAAATGGTTAGAGAAAAGAAATTACAATGCACCATACCACTGGACCTCTTTCAGTATGACCACCCTTCTCATGGACCACACATAGCATTTTGTACACAACATTCTCGACAGCCGAAGGTAACGTGTTACTAGGAATGCTCAAAGGTTGTCAACGTACGGTCCCCACCAAAATAGACCTCAGACTTCAAATAACCCCACAATAAAAAGTTGCATGGAGATTGATCCGGGGAGGATGGATATGGAGAATGTTGTTTACAGGATACAATCGCATGCCCTCGCAGAGGAAGTGATGTTATTGATAAATATCTATGGTGTCTATATGGTGTCTATAATACGTCTGATAAGTTTGAAGTTTGTAGATGAAAAATTAAAAAAGCTATACTATGTCCAACATCCGGACAACACCGGATATTTCAATCGTAAAAAGATGAATAATCAAAACTTTCGTTATAAAATTGTTGTCAAAGGATAATAAAATATTGCACTAGCGTTTCAAATGGTATAAAAAGGATTAAATACAAGAAATTACTCGAAAGAAAAATTCATCTTAGACATCCCCTTTGCGAAGAACAAAGATTTTCTGGAGTTGTTTTGGAGAAACTGAATAAATGAAGTAATTTCATCCCAGAAACGAAAATTTCTTGCAAAGATTGTAATAATAAGAAATTCGAGAATCAGATAGAACAAAACAGCATACAATTTCCTGAATTATTGAATTAATAGGGGCATTTCAAAGCTGATATCCGGTATAAAGGACATCAGGTCTGAAGGCGTTAATGTGAGAATAATATACTGCTTTTTTTATTCAATGCATTATACAAGTCGTCGAGAGTGTATTAAGGGTCTTAAAAATGATTCACTTATGATCACTGAGACTACGAAAGTGTTTATCTGATAAAGGCTATTCAGAAATACAACCAACTTTTTTACATTTTTTAGTTTTGATTTCGAACCAGCAAATATAATTATTATATATTACGGTATTTTAACAGTATGAAATTAGAACATTCCAAGACTTGAGGAAAAGAAGTACCGACAAATTTAAATCAAAAACGGTCGACATAGCCAAGTTTCACTATATTTCCAAATTTCAAGTTTTAAATTTAGCTTTCTAATTAGCTCAGCTATTTCTTTTAGTCTTACAAATGGCTAGTGTAAAAAATCACCTGGTAGTTAAGCACCGATTCAGTATGTTTTCTTCTACGCTTTCTTTAAATATTCTCACAAACCAGAGTACGAGTGAGACAATGACACACAGTTTCAATGCCGTAGACACTAGTTCTGGCTAGGCCAAGTATCTCACATGCCAAGAGGCCCCTTTTTCGACACTACTCTCCTTGCCAATGCAGTATATACTGCAAATTCCCAAGCAGAGGATGTCACGTGACCCACGGAACTACTCTTAATGGAAATTTCATAGAAGTACTTCTATGGAAAATTTGCGGTATTTCTAGACATTGATAACGAGAATTGTGAGGAAAACTGTGACTGCTCTGTCATTCCTGTGTCAGCTAGGTGCCAATATGCGACCCACCATAGGCTTGATTCGTCTCCCTTCCTTTCGTATGGCTTGATTGCATCAGCAATTGTTGTGTTTAAAACAATTATTCTATCATGCAGATTATAGAAATATCGTCAACCTAAAGATATCACCACGATAAAAAAATATTGTATTGAAATATGTTAAACCGTTATTGAAAGACAGAAAAATCTACTGTAGCATCAGACTAAATAAATAGCAGTTCTTAAATCAAAAAATATTTTTTTAGTTATTTACAAAGAGAAGTGTTTTAGTGGTACATAACAATTTGAAGAATTGCTTTTTTAACCTTAAGAGAATCAAAAAATAATAGTAAAGCAGAACTCAGATCAGTGTTTGAAATATAAGACTGAAAACAATTTTCTTACACTAATGTATATTTTAGTTTGGCCATACGAGAATTATTAAGATATTCACACTACGTATTCATAATCTTGATGTTTGGTTGCAAACAATTATGAAAAGCAAACGCATTGTTGTGCAACTGTATTCAAAACCCGCCTACGAAGTTTATTAAAAATTTAAAACTTGCACAGAAATAAAACTGGTTTCACTGAAAAGCTAATTTTTTATTTTTTAAATTGGCTTAAAATTTTTTCAACAACAATGTGCGCTGAAGTTAGCGAGGGAAAACAATAAAATTTAGATTAATTTTTAATTAATTGAAAATATAATTAATTTTTTTAAAATCATTTCTCAGTGAGCACCTCAGAGCCAAGAAGTATCATCTGCCAAATTTAGTAGTTCGAGGTCCAACAGTCTGCCCTAGAAACCGTTTCGTACGATTTTTTCCATCATCCATGACATATCACGCAATTTTCAGATAGTATCCAGGTTCTAAACATTATTCCATTTAACTATAAAACAACTCTTTGTGTTAATAGGGAAACATTTAATATAACATAAATAATTTATAATATTCGATAACACTAAACGGAAACAAAAAGAAAATAACATTTTGTTTCGAGAATTTTTATTTCTGAGTTAAATCTTTGTGCAAAAGAATCAATCGACAATCACTGGTTTCCAAATTCCAAAGAAATTATGTGTAATATGGAAGAAATTTCCACATGATTGCAGTTTTAAAACAGTACAATAATTGCAAAACAAAGACGAAAATTATAAATTTTATATATAAGAAAGGATGATTTTATTTCATACATTTTGTGATTTTTTCATTTATTAAAAGAAAATTACACTTCGTAAAAGTTTTTAAACTGGTATTTTTCAGCATAAAGATCAAAAAGCTGACAGTTTCCAATCTCGAACGAGATAGTATAAATCGGGATAGATAGTAGATAAGGTTCATAGGCAAAAATACTAGTTTCAAAGATAGGATCACCCTACTCTTCACTATGAATTTCTATGCAGCTTCTGACTCATCTTCTACAACTAAATGCACAGAAGACAGTGGGACATACCATAATATTTACAAAAAATAATAACGTTAGAATTGCACATTAGAAAAATAAAAAACCTAACTCTATGTAAAATTTATACCGCAGTCTGATATTTATTGTAATTTCATTCAAGTATGCAATTTAAGTATTTTCATGTTTTTCGTATTACTGGAGGGAATAATATTTTGCTTTAAAGAATTACAACATTTTTTGTATCCTCCATGTCCAGTTAACAGTAGGAAATAAGGAGTCATGTAGTGAATTCACAAACATAATTTGTACAAAATTAAATTTTCAGTTCTGTACAATTTGAAATATAGTGTGACATTTCTTTTTATATTGGCATTTGTCAAGCTTCTATTTTTAAAAAACAAACGCACAAATTATATTTACATACAACATGAAAAAATTAATCCACCAAACAACTTTTCGTTTTCAGAAAAATACGCACATAATTGATTTATCGCACACGGTGCCGAAAGTCATCTTTGCTCATACCACAGAAAAGTGGCCCATACCACAGAGGATATCGTGAAGACGGTTTTAAATTTTATTTGTATTTGACGAATATAAAACTTCAGGCTGTAAATAAAATTCCGTTTTGGATTGTAAGCGCCATAAAAGGTGAAATATGAAAATATTACATAGGAAATATTTATATTAAAATAGAGGAGTCAGTTTTCTTTAATCCGCGTTATAGTTCCTCTCACTCTAAAAGGACCTGGTTCACCAATAGAAGATATAAACTAAATAAGGACTGCCAAGACACAACGATCAATAACGGCATCAATGTATCTACTAAAATTTATTACAAAAATAATCTTAAAATAGCAAGAAAATACAACAAGTTGTCATTCCAAGATCAGACAACCTCAAAAACCACTTATAGATTAAATTTTCAAATTGACAGACGCCCCGGTGGCACAATGGCGAATTATTCGAATCCTTACACGTCCCCCTAAAAGAAGAACATCCGTCTCCTTAAGGACGATGCAGCCACCTGAAATGAGACTAAAACCAAAAGAGAACAACGACAATATACACGCCAAATATCAAGTATAGCACAGGCAAGAGCTCCGGAAAAAATATGCGACTCTCTATCCTATGTTATAATGACAAGGTATTAAATGGATTTAATTTAATCACTATAATAAATTTCATAAATACTCATTATACGTTAGAGAAATTACACACAAATTTTACTTCATAGGAATGTTTATAGAAATAGCACATTCATTGCTAAAAGGATTGAATTTTAAAATACTTTCTCAATGATATATATATAAATAATATTGCTGAACACACTTTAGCATTAGAGTCTCTCGCTAATCCTGATAAGGCATCGGTATTTCCATGCTGGATGCCCTTCCAATACGATATAGTTAGGTTACAACGTTGCAGCGCAAGTGCCTATCTAGATAGGTTTGCTCCAGGAAGGGCACCACTAGTTGAGGAATTGTGATCCTTTTCTTTTGTGAAAGCTTTTCTTTTAATAGTTGACCAATTCATTTGGGTCGTGGTGAGTTTCCTACTAAAGAATGCAATAGGCAATTCCTTTCTGACGTCGTCATACTGCGCCAAACCCGCTCCGATCACTGTCGCTGACGCATCAGTGTACAACTAAAACGGACGACCAATGTCTGGGGTATGTAAAGTAATCATTGTGGTGTGTTCATCTTTGCTTTCCGCAAAAGCTTCTTTCGCTTCTGTTGACTATTGAAGGACATTTGGTACCCTAACTTAAATGAGATCGGTTAGAGGCAAAACAGTTTTCGAGAGATCCGGGATGTAATCCCTATAGTAGTTCAAACTAAATTTCAATAAATCGTCCGGTTTTACTTATTTCGGTGTATGAAGATTAATATATATATGTATATATATATGGAAAAAGCTTTATAGTCTGACAACCATAATGTAATTTCTTTATAGAAAATTACGTATAATACATTTAATAACAAAAAAGTTTCGTTTGATTTTCTAAGCCGTCACATGTTTCTTCGTTACGATTACGAATTTTCATCACTTGAGTTTCCTTTCATTGTCTGTCTTTTGAATCATTATCGTTTGCCGATTAATTTCATTGATTATGTCGACTCTAAAAGTTTCGGGAAATTTAAAACAGCAATATGAACTACCTGCCCGACAATACAAAAATAACAAGTTTTTGAATCTGTAAGTAAAAATTCAATTTTGACGAGCACGACTATCAGGTTCACATGAAAATGTATTGACATTTGCTCCGAGAGGAAAACATAGCTTAAGTGATTTCTAAGAACTTTCTTATAGAGAAAAGAAAAATGTTTGTTTACATTTTATTTTTAAAATATGTGTGTTTTTTCTTTATGAAACATAGTTTTATAAAGAAAATATATTAACTTTCTTCTATAGAAACTTATTTCTTTATAAAATTATGTTTTATTAAGAAAGAAGATAAGAGAAGAAAAACGTTTGTAAAATTTTCCTTCGATAAATAAATTATTTCAACTAGATGGCAATAATCATTTCGCATAAATACCGAATAACATAATTTAACGTTAGTTTTTCTAACACTGATAATCATATTTATGCAAATATCGTCAGCGTGTAGAATAAAATATTACATTCGATTTTTCTTTCAAATTTTGCTGACTGGAGAAAAAATCTAGGGAGGCAGGGGGCGACCACACCTGCTTTGTGTCCCAGATTCAACTCGTCTTTATTTGAGCTAAGGAAGGTTGGGCATTAAGTTGAAGTAAGGGGCAAAGTAACGTCTCTTTCTCTCTCTCTCTTCACAGGGTTACTAAAACTAGGCCCAAACATTCACAGAAGTTTTTGCCAAGCACATTATAATTCGCGCCGAATATTAGAGTATGGTAGAATTCAAGATTCCAGGAATATTATCCTTCCATTATTGCCATTTTTCTGTGCGAATACGGGCGGCTATTAATTATTCCAAAAGTTTGTACCTTCTTCAATGCGTGAAAAATGCTTACAAATATTTTTATGGACACTTTCGATCAGCATTAAGTGATAATTAATCTAGTACATTAAAAGGACGTTAAAATTTTTATAATAATTATGAGGGAGATAGCATTATAATTATATTCAATAGCCATTTTAAAATTCGCGACGCTCGCACTGCAAAAATTAAAATTGTAAAATTCTATCTTAAAAAAAGGAAAGACATTTAACCAAATTGGTTTGTTCTAAAGCGATTTAAAACGTGCTTTACGAAAGTATGACATCAACACGTATGGATATTTTCAAAATTTGAATATATTACTGAATATCGATATCTTAAAGATATTCTGAATACTATTCAGAATATCGTAGCTAGCGTAAATAAAAGAAAGAGATTCGATCCTCTAGTTCAAAACATCGTAGCGTCTTGTTTTATATACATTTCGTTTCAGAAAAACTCGTCTATAATCGCGTTTGGTCGAGTTTACTTCTGAGAACGGTGATACGCAATGAATAAGAGCACTCTTCTGAAGCTCTTTGGTCGTCTCATTTTCCTGTTAGCTATTCTTTTCTGATATTTATATTCATTTTTTTTTCTTGAGTCTTGAATTGCAGTTATTTTATTTAAATTCACAACTGGTGCATGCTCAGATGCAATTAGGCATATCGTATGTGATGGCATACAATAAGCTTCACGATAATATAACTGCGTTGTACAATTTCGGAAGCTCATTAAAGCTTGTTTTTGTGCTGCGATTCAATGTGCAAAGATGATTTGTTTGTATGCCAGTACTAACAAGATGTTGGAATCTTTAATCAAAAAGTCTGTAAAGATTTATTTTCAATATTTACCATAATTTTTTTCAATAAAGAAAGTAATAATAACAAAAAATTTAGTTCCGTGAATTTAAAAACGGTATACAGCGCACAAATTGTTAAATCCATTGTCCTGTAAATGTTCAAGAGAAACAGTATTCCTAATAAATACTTTTTTAAAAGGAAGGTGATATATTTTTATATATACTCTTGAATCCAAGACTAGTAAAGTCTTCCAGTGTAATAAAAGCCTTAAATTTTTTTCACTTACAATGAGTGAGGATAAAACGTATGGACGGATGTGACAAAAGGAAGCAATTCAGAAATAGCAATTTTTGTATAAATTTTTAATTTTCTTTTTAAGTTGACCACAATAGATGTGAATTATTTCAATATTTTAAATCTACGGCACTATTCTCCACGACGCAACCTTACCACGTTTCTTGCTTTTGATAAAAAAAATTCCTCCAAGTTTCTAAGAAGTCACAGTTGAATTATTCAGAAAAAATCAACAAATACAATTACATCTTTTACTTCTCGAAGCAATGAAATGAGCCTTAGTAATCAGTGAATAATCATGTATCTAATACCTTTTCAGTTCAACATTATGATAATAGGAATTTCTAAAGACGACAGAAAAATGCTCGAATTGCAGTATTATTATACAGTAATTATAAATAATACATATTTAATAATTAAACAGAGATTATTTTTATTAAATGAAATACTAATAATAAGAATTAAAATTTTTGTAAATTTTAGGAAATTGGGATAGGTAAGTATTTTTAATAACCATACGGAATACATCAATTTGACAACAGAAATTGTGTAAGAAAACTTCAAAATAATCAGTGAAAGTGACATCTAATATGTATAAAGTTTTTCGAAAAGTAAGAAAATATTTAATGCTTTTTTGAATGAATTTCTTATACAAGTCTAAGCGTAAATTAAGTGCCTTAAAAATTATTCATTTATGACCACTGAGAACACATGCTACGAACTTCTTTAACTGATGAAAGTAATTCAGAAATGCAAGCAAATTATTTACAGATCTTAGTTGTGATTTGAAATAAACAAAATAAATTCGAATTAAAGATTGTATGTTAACATTAGGCTAATAAGAAATTCCATGGATTGGAGAAAAATAACTACAAACAAATTTAAATTATAAAGTTAGAATCCGCCCAGCTTCAATGTATTCCCAAATTTCAATTTTTAAATTTAGCTTCCTAATTTGTTTCAGCTTAAAAATAGCTAGAGTAGAAAAATCCAAAGGTTCCGATTCAGTATGTTTTCGTCTACACTTTCTTTAAAAGCCCAAATAACATTTACATGCACACACACACACAGCAAGAAAAGAATCGTTAATCCAACCAACTTTTGCTTTTCAGAGTAAGACACATATTATATATTTATCTCATTCAAAGTTAGAAAAGAAAAACTCTGCATTCGGTTGTTGTTTAAATCTAACGAAGAGTAACCCCAACACAATATACTACATTCATCAGTTAAGTGCCGAAATTACAGCCTGGCGCAAAGCACAGTCGATATGGTCTTAAACTATATTTGTGTTTACCAGCCCGAATACAAAAATTTAGGCTTTAAATAAAATACAAACAGATACAACGGTGACACGCAATGGTCCTGAAAATTGAAATTCTATATAGAAAAAATTTGTATTAAAATTATGGTAATACTTTTTAAAAACGTCTAAATGGTTGACATTCATTAGTTCATGAATTCATGTTCATTAATTAGTGCATACGTTATGTTTGGGAAATGATTACAACTGAGAAAGATTCTGTGGCAAATCCGTTCAAGAATGACTTTCTAAATTATTTCATAAAAAAATTGTCACCCATAATTGGCATTAAACTATAGAAAAACTGCTCTCTTTTCGTTTGCAGAATGTTCTAGTTTTCAACTTCGGAAAACTCCATTTTGTAATATAAAAATTTAGGAGTCAAAAATATAATATGAAGATTTTCCTTTATAAACCTCATTTTTTTACTGCTAAAAGTTCTTAATTGAAATATGATATTGTGTTATTTAATGTAAAATTCATTTACTGTCGGTTGATATCAAAACTTCAGTTGTCAAGTATCTAGGCTGCACTTGACTCTTAAACAGGTGAAGTACGCTAGGCCCTTGCAAAACGACAGAACAAAAGGGAAATAGTGTTGTTTCTTAATCATAATTATAACTTGTTTATGAAAAAGGAAGTGCAAGTAGCAATTGCTCTGGTTATGAAACAAGTTAAAATTATAAATTGTTGTAAATATAGGTTATTAAATATTCCCATAAATTATTACACTTGATTAAATTAAATTTCTAACTGGCATAGTTTTAATGTAATAATATTTTTTAAAAAATGAATAAAAATCCCAGGAAATTATTAAAATTTTTTTGTTATAACTTTCTTGTCAACGTCAGCCAAGCAAATTGTTTTTATAAACTACCGGAGTTGAAATGAAAAATATATAAATATATCATTTACTAAAACTTTCAAAACACTAAAGAGTTTATGTTTAGGTATTTGTGTGCATTTTATTTTGGAAGAAAAAGTCTGTAATGTAGTTTAAAACCCAAGCTTTACTATACACCAAAGAACACGTAACTTTGTTTAAACAATAATTTGGAATATAGTTATAATTTAAGAATTTAAAAGTATCGAAAATGTGGAAAAGGTATTAAGTCAGCATTACAATAGGTTTTATGCCTTTTTTAATATTCTCCTGTTTCTATACAAGTATAGCAGAAGTAAGAAACCAATTGAAGCAACAATACAATAAAGTTTTAATGTACTTCAATAGAGGTTCAATCTAATCAGGAGATTACAAGAAGCGGGAGTATATGTTCCCTTATTACTGATTGGTGAATTAGGCTTTTACCTACCCCCCAACAATATATTTTGGGAGATTAGCAGGGCCGGATTAAGCTTTGTGGGTGTCATTAGGCAATACAACTTTCGACACCCCCTTTCCCATTTGAAACTTCCCAAACCAAATATTTTTTACTTATTTGAATTCAATTTGTATATAAGCAATTTTTAAGTAACAAATATTACAATAAACTTAAATGACAAGACCTATAGTTGTGACTCACCTCCATGGGAATTGGTTTCAACACGTCGCGTACAAATAATTTAAATTTAAATGCAATTTTGAACAAATATTAGCAAACAAACTGAAATCACAGACAGAACATAGTCAACGCCAAAATAAAAACAAAAAAATAAGAACAGAATCCAGTAGATGGACTTCCTAAAGGTTCACCCCCTGCTTGAATTCTAAATTTCACAAAATTGGAATATTTTTCTATATTCAAACCGACATTAATGTCAATGATGATTCTCTGTAAACCGAAATATTCCAGATGGAAGGAGAAGGAAAAACTACAATCATACACTGCGATTAAGCTTCTAAAACAAAATACACAAAAAAACAGAAGAAAGAAAAGAGAAAAAAATACTTACTTTCTGCCCTGGGATAAAAAGTAAAATGAACACCTCTAAAACTGCAGTCTTTAGGGGACCAGATGCTTTGTGATCATGTTTTTTTTGTTCAGTTTGCTCTGCTTTGTTCTATAGCTTTTTTTAGTTTCTGTTATTTTATAGTGTAATTTTAACAAAAATAGCGAAAAAAATACTTTCTGTCACTTTCTAAATACAAACACACAATGTATGCTAAGGCTGTTGTGGCTTGCGAGTCTTTCGCCAAACGAAAAAATGAGTAATGCTTTAAATATAAATTTAAAAGATTATTTATTCTAATTTTAATACGCTCGAGTACATGGCTCTTGTAAATCAAAGGAAAGCACTAAATTAGATTTCTCTGAAAATACTGCCGCCTTCAAAAGGTGTGAGCCTCGTAGGCAATTGCCTACTCTGCCTATTTAGTAATCCGGCCCTTGAGATTAGGTCAACTTTTAGTGGTGTTAATGAAAATGAAGTGGTTTTAATGGTGGTGATGAAATTGACTTTACAACAGGAACATGGACCCTTCCCAGACTATCTAAACTGGTTCAATTTACGATCAGAGGACAGTTGCATACGCGGACACCACGGAAGTTCCATACACTACGCCAAGGGATGCCCACATTCCAGCTCTTACCACCACAATAAACCAGCATCGGAACATGAGGGTCTCCAGTGGCGATGAGTGATTCCATCACTCTCTCGAGCGGAAATTAATAATTTGATGGATTGTATATGTTACGGTGCATGACCGATATCTGACAAATGTCGACAATCGCCGGTGAATGTTAAGTTTCTCCGGTCTGTGAATGTCGACATTCTTCTGTGAATGTGTTGGTGATTGTCGACATTCACCGGCGATTGTCGACATTTGTCAGATATCGGTCTTTCACAGTAACATATATATAAAATATAAAATATTTCCATCCTCCTTATTTAAAATTTCATAACAGTTACTTTGTGACTCATCAGCAAGATGTTTAAATTCGGGACTTTTTGACATTGCCGCATTTACAATGTACAGATGAATAGTAAACTAAATGTGACTTTGACCACGGTTATTTTACAGTGAATTTTGGTAACACTGATTTCAAAGTGGAAGGCCATTTCATGTTTTTGTAAGATTATTTCTTTTCTTTTCTTTTTTCATTTTCATATATCATAAAATGGAATCAGAAAATTACACTCATTTACATACGTCATTTTCTGCGACCTGAATAAGCATTCAGATCAAATTCGCAGAAAATCGAGCAACGCGATTATTCGTGACTGCGTAACAAACAACTTTACAGACTGACGGAATGCTGAAGGGTGAGTTAATACAGAGTTCTCACTTCGCTTGGTCACTAATAATCAGAGGGATTGGGTTATCACAGCAAGAAATCATTAGTTTATGCATTTAGATGTGCTTTTTGGTTGGAAAATAAATTTATATTAATTAAGTACATAGAGAACAGCGAAGTTTTCCTTAATTTAATATTTCAGTTTGCCAGTATTTTTGTCAATTCAAAACTGCATATTTCATTATATAAACGGACTTTCTTTTTACATACCGACTGGCGCACAACGTTCGTCTTTACCCAAGTGATTTGAATGTTTTAATGGCTCCAAACTCGTCGAAACGTTGAAATCATTAAAACGGACCCGTCTGGAAACGATTTCAAAACATAAAAATTCTTATCTTTTTTCCATTGCTTATTGCTTTTTTTTTATTGATTCGAGGAACATTTATGCCAAATTCCAAGAAAATCGAACAGCGTGTTTGGTCATGATAAAGTAACAAAAAAAATTTAGAGACTAACAAAATGATGAACGGTTGAGTTAAAATGCATTTTGGGGCGGAGCTGACATAACACTACGAAATAAAATTTTAATTATTTTATTTCAGGAACCGATAAAAAATAATATCAACCATGCTTTGAAGAAATGTTTTCCCTCGATTTACACTGAAGTTACAGAATCAGTATGTAACTATATGCGGAGTGATGTAATGGAGATCCTGGGCTGTTCAGATTTAAAGGCTAAATTCAGTGACGTTCGATTGACTGAATATCACAAATATTTATCAGCAATGTTTATAAAATTTTTACTTTCTCTGTTAGTCATTAGTTCTCAGACTTTTCTTCTTTGTCTTTCTCATGCGGTTCTTCCTTTAGCCAGAAGAGTATAACTCGAAATTTTCGATTAAACTCTGGTTACACTTTAAAGACATCTTAAAGAATAATTCTGGAAGGATTCAAATCTCTACTCATATAAAAAATAAATGATGCATTTTTTCATTACTTGGGCTCATAAAGCAAAACTTACGATTTTTGAATTTATCTCAAAGAGTGTAGTAGTAATTCAAGCTCAAGTGAAATTTAGACAAAATTTACAATGATCTTAATTTTTTTTCAGGACAGAATCAAAAATTCACTATAAACTTTCAACGTAATAAAGCTTTATTATGTATCAGGTAGTAATTAATTGCAACATGTTGCTCAAAACTTTAAAGTTGTTTTTAAAGTGTCACAAATTAAAAGATTCTACGAATGATTTGAAGAAGAGAGTTACTGCATCTTCATATGGAGACGACGCCTTTTACATAAGGAAAACAAAATGCCATATATATGCCGATATCTTATACTGGAGGCAAATGTTAAGGACGATTTTTTAAGAAGCGAATAATTAGGACTTAATATGGATACAATGGTTCGCAATCAATTACAGAGAATCGTGGTTTACACACTTGTCCGAAATCATATTTTACAACAATGATTTGGTCACGAGAGCATTTAGCGGAGAGACTAGAAAGTTAGGAAGACGAAAAGTTATTTTGGCCCATACCGTTTCACAGAAACCTGATTATGATCTGATACTTTAATCAAAATTTTTTATGTGCATACTATTTACTTACATTTTCTCAAAAAAGTAAGAATACATTAAATATAAAAACAGAAAGAATAGAAAATATAAAGGTTTCTTTAAAAAATCCCAAATTTTCCAGCATTTTTTGTTTATAGCATACTAAGTTTTCAACCAAATCGTACGACAATTACAGAACACTTGACAATATTTAAAACAAGCATTGCATTAAAAATTGGAATTAAGTACTTCGAATATTAAATGGAATATGAGTATTTGCAGTAAATAAATTTTTACTGCACATGTGCAAAATGTAGCCTAATTTTTCTTTCATAATTTCATAACATCACATATAGAAATTCCAGCTATATAAAAATTCCAGTTCAATATCATTAATATTCAGAAAGATATCGCCTTTTGCAGCGAGTTGAATTTCAATAAACTCTAAGAGAAGCTAAATGATGAGGGATCTTGCAGAAATTCATATTTTTTTAAACTCGAATCTTCGAAGATTAATATTGAATTTTATGAAAGTTGAATATAATGAATACTCATGTATATTTATAAATTAGATACTAAATTTAAATTACATTTAGATGATAATTATTCAATGAATGAAGTTTTAAAAATTTCATTTTCTTCATGGACCCTCATCATTCAGATTCTCTTAGAGTATATAGAAATTCACCTCGCTGCAATGCCGATACCTTCTAAATATCAACGGTAATGAACTGAAACTTCTGTATAAGTTTCCCTGTATATATGGCTTTGAAGTTATAAAAGAAAATTTATGCTACGTTTCGCACATGAGGCAGAAAAAATTTATTTCCTACATACTCATATTTCTTGTAATATTCAAAGCATTTAATTCAAATTCTGCTATACAGCTTCTTTCACATATTGTCAAGTGTTGTACGATTTGGTTGAAAACTCTGCATGTTATAAGCAAAAAATGTGATGGAAAATTTGAGATTTTTTTAAGAAGCATTTATATTTTCCCGAATATTCTTGCTATTTTTATGAAAATGTATGTAAATATTATGTACATAAAATAAAACCATTGATGAAAGTTTCAAATCATTATCAGCTTTCTGTGAAATGGGAAAACAAAAATACCTTTTCGTCTTCCTAACTTTCTAATCACCCCCTAAATGCCCTCGGGTCTAAATCTTTAGTGTAAAATTAACGAAAGAAATGACAAAAACTTTGGCTAAGGCACACATTTACTGCAAAATGTGAGTTCCGACAGGTATATAACCCACGATTCTCTCTAACTGATTACAAATCATTGTATCCATATTAAATCTTAATTATTAGCGTCTTAAAAATAGTTCTTAACATTTAGCCACCAGTGTATGTTACGGTCTATGTGAATTATCTGTTATTACAGAATATAATAACCGCGATTATTATGTATCATAACCGGTCATTATGTAAAATAAACGCATAAAATATCCGGTTATTATGCATAATGACGGATTTTTTACATTGGCAGACATAAAAATTAGCACCTCTTATAATTTTTCCATTGGAAATTTCAATGTCCAAACAATTTTAAATACACACCTTATGATTTTTTTAGGGTACTAAATTTTGAAGGAGAGATTATTTCTATTAAAATGAATGGCAGTGACCTGCCGTTCTGGTAGCGCATGTCGTTGCTACCGTTTATCATAAATTTACAAGAAATCTGCAATATCCAGAAAAGAGACAAAGGGTTACTTTATGTTATTTCATTTTCACGCCGCTCTATATTATTAAAAAAGCACAATTTATTTAAAAGAAACTAAAACAAAAAGGACCTGGTTAACGGGTGAATAATAATTTCTTAAAATGCACTCCTATATAGAAATAGTAATATTTGTATTAATACATTGCAATAAGGATTAACTATGTTCATAAGGTTTGACCAAAATCCCATTATTTTGCATGATTCACTTAAAAGGGCTGCAAATGAGCGAAAAGTTATTTAATCATCTTGTCTAATTTTTGATTAAGTAAACTCCATTCTCATATGACCTTCAGCAAGATAATGAATAATATTGTAATTCAATTCTTACGTCTAAGAAGTATTTTCAAGAATTTATTTGTGTTATAAAATTAATACAGAAGATAATAATCTCATTTAAAGAGGGTCTGAAATTGAAAGAGATAAGTTATTCTAAAACGATACTAATAAATTCAAAAATAAAGTTACGTTTTAACGTTCAATTTCAATTGCTTTCTAAGATCATCTAAATAAATAGAATTTGACACTGTTAAAATAAATATAAGAACGCATTTCTTTCTTTGAACTTAAACTCCATGCCAGACTTTTCACTTTCGCTTTTATGTCGTAGCATACATTTCTTTTAATATGGTTACACAATAATTCAATGAATTTAGTTAAATACTCTCTCTAAAACATGTTTTGTTTAATTTGCACAAATTTTTAAACGATCCTAATCAGTGTTAAGTTTTTCATGGTTACTTAATCCGGTTCCTATCGACGGGAGAGGACCAAGGGAGGAAAAATGTATTTAACCGGTCTATCTGTCAAGAACTTCTAGAAGGTGAACAATATCGACATAAATTTCACCCTTGCCATTCTGGGGTTCATTTCTCGAATAATTGCACTTTTTTAAACTGTCAAAAATAATTACTTCTTAAGATATTTCATCAAATAAAGAAAATTAACGGAGAGCAATCCCAACATGTGAAGGCACTCAAATTATTTCATTCATCATTTACGCTCCGGAAGTAGAGTTTTACTCAAACCACAGAGAATACCGTGAAGTTGGTCTTAAATTGCATTTGATTTTACCAGCAAGAATATAAAAATCAGGTTTTAAATGAAAACAACAAAGAGCGTGACTCGGGTGTATAATATGTGAATGAAAAAAATTTATATAGAAACTGTGGGTATTTAAATAGTGGTAATAACTAAAAAATCGTCCAAATGTTTGGCTTTATCTATGCACATTAGAGCATAAATTATGTTTGGAAAATGATTGCTAGTAATGGGAAAGACCGTTCAGTTGAATCATTCGTCTCAAAGTCCTTCGTTCACCATTTTGACCCGTTTGTTTAAAGTCGTTCGCGAACGAACGATTTAGGCTCGTTCGTTTGCGAACGAATGAGTAAGGGTCTTTCGTTCGCGAACGAGGGAGTAAGGCTCTTTCGTTCAATCGACCGATTTGAAGCTCTTTCGTTCGGCTTCATTCGTTCCTTGTTTGTGACTCACTGCGTCACTGATCGAGCTCTAGATAGATCGCAGTCGTTATGGAATGTCTCTTTCTTCTGAAAGGGTGCCGTTCGGGAAGCATGCGATGTTATTTTGTCATCAGGTTCCAGGAAGTTCTGAGTGAAGGTGCAGTATAGTGTTACACATAATACCAGAAATGTGGGGGTTACAGACTTGGATGATCCCTCTCCCTTCTCGGGAGACGGAGTGAGAAGGAACATTTTGGTAATTTTGATAATTTTTCAGTTATTGGCTTTGTATTGGCTTCTGATGGCGGTGTATTATTAATGCTTTTCAAAATCGGGTTTTTTCCTTCTAAAAGTCACTTTCCTTTTTCGGCATATAAAGTAACTTGGCATTAAAAAAACTTTAATATAATTAGCTAATGCATTGTAATAGCTTGAAATGTTAGCATAAATTAAAAATAATAATATATTTTTAGGTACTAACATCATCAATGCATATCTTTTAAAAATAAATCAAATTTTTGCTGTAAACAAATAAGTTCAATTAAATAATTATTAATGGTTCAAAAGCTATCTTAAACGCAGTTTACATTTTGGCAGGTAAAAGTCACTAAGTCCACAAAATTTCTCTTTGGCCGACTATTGCAGCCAATGAGATTTTCCAGTTAACTATTTCATGATATAAACAAGTTATCAAAACATCAGTCAACTTACTGTAGGAGTTTTTACTGTAGACTATTTTTCATAACGATTTAAATGTCAAAATTGGCTATATCTCGATACTACGTTTTTGCACTTAGTGTGTTCTGCCTGTATATTTTATAAGTATGTTTCGAGTTAATAAGCAATTTTTTTGTTTTAGTAGAAGTTTGATCATTTCTCGTTTAACCATTTCATTGGCGGTGGTTTTCCTTTCGAAACTACCTGTTTAAGAATTATATTCACACCAGCGAGACATTTGAACATTATATCCTCTTCGCAAACTAAATTAAATTGAATCAACATTTGACATTTGGTTGTTTTCTTTTGCAATGCATAATGACAATAATGATTAATAAATGAAAAAACAACTGTTGCTTCTAAGCCTATAATTTTATATAACATTTGCTTTCAAAAATAGCTGTTGTCTTAAAAATTGATTTAGATGAGATGAGTAGCTCACTTATTTTATTGTATAAATTAATTAAAAACCGTAACGTTTCTTGTTAACAAAATTTTTTGGGAAGGTATGATAGTGCGGTGTAGACTTTAGATTAGAAGATGAGTATCAGTAACCGTATACTTAATTTTTAAAAGGAAAGTATATGTTAAACTCTACATGATGGTAATTTCAATTTAAATGGACTAAGACTAAAAATTTCGGAGGATATTTGGTTAAGATTTTGGTTTTGAGATACATTGAGCTCTCAGCAGAACGCGGGGTTTGCTAAACGTAGCTATAGCGATTTAATAACGATATAGCAATTTCCTATTCGTGAAAATGCCTCTTTATTAAGCCTCATTTCAGAAGAAAGCACTGCAATTATTTTCTAATTAAATAAAACTAATATCTTATTTATAAATATATTTTTAGAATTTTTTAAAGAAATGCCGAATAGAAAAAATAATCAATAGTGAAAGAAAAAAATATTTAAAAAATTCTTCCTTTATGTTGTTCATATTGCATATATTAATTCTTTATTCTTCTTGAGTTGCAGCAAACGTTGTAACACTATCAACGTACTTACAAAGTCTTCATTCCGAATCTTTTTTTTTTTACAGAAATGAGAATGAAAGGATACTATATATATATAATATATTGCTCATTTAAAAGATGTAATTCTTAATAAGACAATTTATTTGTATTGACATTTCAGTGTAAAGCAAGTTATCAATCTACTTTATTAATGGGGACGAATCTATTCGTCTTACCTTCTACCCTTTGCAACAAAAATTGTCTAGTTTAATTTTCCACTGAAAGTAGACAATTTATTTCGCTAAAAATGCTTGTAATTTCATCAGAAATTATTTTCATACTTTCTTTAAAAGGCTCGCATCCAAAATCAAAGAACCTGCGAAATTTAAAGAAAAGTGAAAAAAAGTGTAAACTTCCAAAACTATAAATTTTTCTACATCTTAATTTTATCTCTCTAAACATTTTTAAATACCAGATTTTGACACAATGAAACAGCAAAACATTTAATTGCGGATCATTTTCAAGAAAGTTGATTTCAGTATATTGCCTATAAAAAATGTAAAATTAAAATTAAAAAATTAGTTATAAAAAGAGACAAAATATTTTAAATACAATCTACATAGTATCTATTTAATCATAGGATCAGATATTTTAAAATAATAATGCAACACATTATTTTAAATTATTAAATAACATAATATAAAAATTGCAAAATGTAATTAATTAAATGGAATATTGTCAAAATAATATTGCAAAATTTAAACAGTACTTGATTTTAATTTCATTGAGTTCGAGTGCATGGCCTTTGTAAATTAAATAAAAGTTTGAAATTATAGCAAATATAAATCTTGTGGCCCATGAAAGCTGCTGCCTACTTCGCCTATTTAATAATCCGAGCCTCTATATAAGCTCACGTATTTCCCGAGCTCCTTTCAATAAATCGCGTTCGCAATTAAAAACTTCCTGAAATGCCGTATCGTACCGCGACGGCAACAATCGTACCCCAAAAATCTTCTTAAAGGGAAAATGCCAGTCCCCCAATGGAGTAGATACCAACACCTCCTAGGAACATTATGAATCATAAAGAAATCCCCTATCCAACAACACCACTTCATCCAAGGTCAACTGCCATTCTTCTGAGCAACATTGCAACCCCCCACCCTTCTACTTTCCTACCTTACCTCTTCAAAATTGCAGACATGTTATCTTTAGGTCTTTCCTGATCGAAAATAATAGGTTCTTACAGTTCGCGAACGAATATAACAGGGTCCACACAGTAGTTCGCGACGGAGTATAACAGGTCCACACAGCAGTTCGCGGGTCCACACGCTCGTTGGAAGGTCCACACAGTAATTCGCGAACGAACGACATATTTTGAAAATGGCGAACCGTCAGGTCGTTCACTTACATGATCCGTTCGTTCGTGAACGACTCATCTGTAATACACATCGTTTTACCGGTTTTAAAATGTAGATCATTTCTTTGAAAATAACATTTAAAGTGCGAAATAATTTAAAATGCTACTCCCTACATTTAAACGCAAGGAGAGATCTTCTCTATCTAAACGTGGAGACGACCCCTTTTATGTCGAGAACACAAAATGTCAAATATCTTTCAATTTATTAATGATATATTAGCCAAATTAATATCCGGGGATATTTTTTCATGAGAAATTTATTTATGTCCTCAAAAAAGGTTGTTGCCAGTGAAAATTTTGAAGTTACTACAATTTTAAATTTGTAGATGAGCCTTTACGAAATTTTCAACCTTAGAATCTTTTAGTATACGTTATTTCCTGTAAAAAGGTATCTTTTGTTTTAAGAAGCAATGAACAGCGACGAAATAATGCTGAGTGGCTCCATTTTTTTCCGCGACGGTACAGAGACTTCCCTTAGACAAATTTACTCCATAATTTGATACAAACCAACTATTTTGGTGGTAGGACCACATACAATATGTTATCTTTTTATCTTGTTGCGCTTTTAGTTATCACGTTCACAGACAGACATAATTCTAATAATGCTTTTTCTGATTCTGCTCAGGGAAATCTGAAACGTGGAGATTTCATCAAAATCTTGAGGTGGAATTTTTTTGTCGGGTACAGTACTTTGTCTGTGTACACTGAACATACGAGAAACCGAAAAGAAAATACCCAGCTTTATTCTGGAAACATTCATCGTAAAATCATATAAAGAACTGATGTAGAATTAAGATGATAAATCGTATATAGAATTAAGATTAAAAATATCCGATGTCTTCTGAAGAAATTTGCATTTTAAAATCCTACAAGTATTCACTAAATTCCTGAAATATGAACTAACTTGAAAATTTCAATACCAATACCCATTTTCATCGCCCGTGTGTTCAGAAATACATCAAAGGTTATTCCCGGAAATCAAATTCCATTGTTTTGTGTATATTCGTTTCGAAATTAGTAACTGACAAAAGTTTGATTGTCTAATGTTAAAAAAACTTATAGACTTGTATTCATATCTTGAGAAATAATATAGTTAATGACCTGAAGTCTTTTTGTAGAAATAGATTGTAGTTTCAACTTTTCCCTGACGTATTTCAATTGAACAAAAATTTTTAACCAGTGATAAACAAAATTCATGTTTTAAATTTTTTGAATAGCAGCACAGATGAATTTTAAAGAAATCGAGAGTTAAGTACAGTCGCTGGAAAAAAAGGAGCTACCCAGCATTATTCTGCGATCGTTCATTGGGTATTAAAAAATGTACTGATATTCAGGAAATAACGTGTACTAAAAGATTCTATGGCGAAAATTTTCATAAGGGGTCATCTAAATATTTAAAATTGTACAAACTTCAATATTTTCAATAGAAACACCCATATTTATGTCATAAATAAATGTATCATGAAAAAATACCCAAAGAAATAAATTTTGGTTAATACGCCATGAATATATCGGAAGATATTCGACATTTTGTGTTCTAAATGGTAAAGGGGTCGTCTTCACATTTACACAGAGAAGTTTTCTGCTTGAGTTTCAATGTCGGTAATAGCATTTTAAATTATTTCGCACTTTAAATGTTATTTTCAAAGTAATGATCTAGATTTTACAATAGGTAAAATTTGATGCGTAAAAAATAAATAGTATAATATTTCACCACTTTAATTTATAAAATTTTAATTTATATATAAAAATAGTTAAATCTTCATATATTTAAATTTTGCAGCAGGAAGTGTTGCATTAATTATATTTAATAATGAAAACGTTTTACAGCGAAAATAGACAATTTAATGTAACTTCAAAACTTCTCTTTCGAATATGCTTAAAAGGACATTTGCTTCGATTACCATTAAAATTTATAAGTTTTGCTATTGAAAAAATGTTTAACATCAATTTCGATAAAATATTTCATGTGCTCAAAATTATTTTTAAATAAAAAGTAAAAGTTTAAAACGTGCCTAATAATTCATACTACTAAATAAAAAAAATTCTAGGTCAATAGTTATATTATTTCGTAAGAATAAGCTGGAATTTTGTATAGGCTTATCAAATCAACATCTGCTTCGATTAATGTTAAAATATTTAAGGGATTACTATTCAAAAATGTTTTTCCCTAAAATTTGATAAAAAATTCTCTTCTCTCAAAATTATAAGTGCAAAAATGTAGAATACCTCATACTATTTCGACAAAAAAATTCTTTTTCGATAACTTTATTATTTCTCAAGATATCAATAAAAATTCAAAATTTTACTTTAACATTAGAAACTCAAAATTTCATTCGCTTATAATTCTGAAATAAAAAATGCTGCGATGATGAGACTTGGTATTCCAGCATAAATTTTTTTCTAGTTGCGAAATTGTTTAAGAAAAATTGGTGTTTTCATCGGAAATTTTGAAGTTAATGCTATTATAAATATTTATATGACCCCTTATGAGAATTTTAAACATGAAACCTTTTACTAGACCTTATTTCCTGAAAATTGGTACCTTTTGTTCTAATACGTGATGAACGCCGGCAAAATAATTCGAGGTGGCTACTTTTTTTTCGCGACTGTACATTTCATGTGATTTTTGCAAATTTTGAACTCATTCATATCAATAGCTTTTCAGTTACATTGATTTTCCTGTGTTCCCTTACTTCTACAATAACCGTAGAATAGGCTTTCACAACTTTTAAACATTCAACAGCTTTCTTCATTTGGCAGTGTAATGTTTATTGAAAATTTGTTTCACTCTCAAACTTCATTTTTTACGCGGATGTTGGATTATAATGCATCAACAATACAGAAAAAAGTCTTGATGAAAATTGCTCTTTATGAAAAAGAACTATCAAAACAAAGTCAAATTTCTTCTTATGCGATATGCTGGATTCACATTCACAACATTTAAAATCTGTCTATGAATAACCTTTGTTTCGTCAAATTCGTGTTTTCGCTCTTCGTGTCCCAGAATATCATCGAAAAAGTTTAATTAAATTTCCTGCTAAATAATTTTCAGAATTGAAATTTTGTAATTTAAGAATATTCTGATTTAATTATTATTAATTATTGTTGTATAATAAACTTCAGATTTTCGTCAAACCATGAGAAAAGTTTTTCTCCAATTATATAGCTTGAAAAGTATTGATATAGAAAACTTGACATTTTCTCTAGAGTCAAAATTACATGGCTACAGTAACTGTACATGTCTTCTAACACACTACCTCACATACTTTTTTCATCTACAAAATCCAGGTGGATTGCGAAATTAAATCCGAGCGTCACACTTTATGCGCATCACATGAAAATGAATGTATTGCATTTTAATTGAAATATCAGTTAGATTTAGCAATACTTCAATAATTCCCTCTATGCACTAGATGTACAGTCGCTTAGAAACGCGAGTGGGAGTATTTTCGCGCTCAACTTTCTCGTATTTATATATAATATGACTCATTTTATGTTTATCAGTAAGAATTGAATGTACAGGGCCTCCACTCTAAACGTCGGCCCATAGCGTTTAGATAGGAATATGCTTCCAATGAAAAAAATGCTTTAAATGACGTGAAGAATTATATTTTATGTTTTTGAACCAGTAAATATGCTTCTGAAAATATTACAAAGTGTGAATTTTTATCTCCCCTGGTCCTATTATTCATATTCACTAAACTTTTCTTAACACACTAACATATTGAATTTAAATAAAGTTCCAGTCTTCTGCGACTAAAACTGACCTACTTATGACTTATTGAATTTCATAATTTAAAGGCAAGGTCGGGAAAGCATTGCGCGCAATGGAGCTTCATCTTGTAGTTCCATTAACTGTACGTCGGGCGCAACCGGCCCCACAGGCACAGTTCGGGATTTTTTGTTCCCTTCCCTCCACTTCCAAGAAGGGTAGAAGCCTGTCCATTCTATAGCTGCTATCACACGGAGAGCTATCGTGCGCTGCTATCTTGAGCTTGAGCACAATTACTCTCAGCAAAAACGTTTGTAGCATGTGATCTGTCAGATAAGATGACGGAAATCGTGGGCTGTATTCAACCGGCTTGAAAATGAACACGATGGTGACAGAAAATCGTCAGCAGCGGAAATTCAGACCAATTGGGTGCGACTTTGACGGTGACGTATTTCGCCTTCCCGATACTGAAATCCTGTCTGACCGGTTATCTCAATGCGCCACGTGCCACAAACTTTTCTGTTGAGTGGCATTGTGATCACGTTCAAGATAACAGAGCAAGATTGACTTGTTTTCTACGTGGAGTACATATTGGCTTCAGAGGCAAATGGCGCCGGAATTCATAACACATAAAATTCTTCTTAATATACGATTTTTTTAAATTACAGATGCTTATTTCATGATTTTATCAAAGAAAACTTATAGTTGTAAAAATATTTGCTCATTTTTTTTCGATCGGAAGACTTTGGTGTCCGAAGTTCCTAAACTGAAGAAGTACGTGGTTCTATTGTCTTCGCAACGATATTCCCCCTTTTTCCTTTTAAGCCTCCCCATGAGTGTCAGTAATTAATATAAGAACTTTAAAATTAAAATTAATGGGTATTAACAATATTGAAATCACGAGATGCGCCCGATCTCGTTGCTTAATGGCCTAAATCATCTAAAATTTGACATTTAAAGTTTAAACCAACCAGAGGCATCTTCGAATAAGCACTGCGCGTTTATTGGAGGATCTTCTTCCATGAGATCAATTATATGGTCTAAAATCGTCTAAAACTACGAAATTCATAACTCGGAGAATTTTACAATTTTATTTATAGAAGAGAGGAAATAATTTTTCCTCAATTGTTACGATGCCATTAATATTTGACGAAATATGATTAATAGGTCCGGGAGAACTTATAAAATGTAGACTGTATTAAATTTAAAAAAATATTTGTAAACTAATCTGCTTTAAATGTGATAACCATTGTACACTAGTAATTCTCTAAACATTAGACCTCCCATCAAAAAAATACTATAATATCTTCTTTATCGCACTCAATGTTCTTCAAACGTTGCTATTAATTTTGAAGTAAATATTGTTTCCAGGGAAACCGGACATCATAATTTATGACGCGAGGAGGTAAAATTTTATCCCCCATATGTAAACTATCTTATAGAGCTATATTTACAAACCAGTAAATGCTGAATATTGTACACTTTATTAAGTTTAACATTTGCATCCTGTTACTTCCTGACAATATTAACTTGACGTGTTACATCAAAAATGAACTGAAGCAAAGTTGTAGAAAAATTTACGTTCAAGATTAGAGGTGGTCCTCAAATTTCCTTTTTTAAAAGCGCAGAAATATTATTTTCATCAGCATTAACAAGATTACAATGAAATGTCTCTTTTCATCAGTATTAACAATGCTGCAATTTGATGTCTGATGTTATCAATATTAACAAAACTTTAATAAAACGTCTCACTTTTACAAAAAGGATACAAATGTGTTAATCTTCCAAATAATTGAAACTATTAAAGCGGCGATCTTGAACGGAATCAAAAAATATTCTGAAAAACTGGAAAATTCTTACATATAAATCATAATATACATATTGTGTATCATACCATAATATCACATTATATCAAATCATAATATCACATTATATTAAATCATAATATACATATTATGATCTCAAGGAACATTCATGACAAATTCGAAGAAGATCAAACAACGCGTTTGTTCTTGTTTGAGTAAAAACAGATTTACAGCAGGCGAAATGCTGAACGGTCGAGTCGAAACAGAGTGAAGGCTTCTCTCCGTCAATAATCATAAAAGGAATTGATTGCAGGCTGAAAACATTATTAGTTTATGCATTTATCTTGGCTTCTGTTGAATGCAAAATAACTGTATATTAATATAATATTCCTAGGAAAACGAAGTATTCCTCAATTCAAATTTTCAATTAATATTATTTTTATTAACTTAAAACTGCATATTTCTTTCTTTAGACAAACTTTCTTTTCACATAACGATTGATGTATGAAAAGGTATAAAATAAATTTTAAAAAAATAATAATATATTCAATACATCAGAATGTCGAAGTGCTGAATTTTCTAGATAAATGAGATATTTAAGAGGATCATATGGATACAAGTAAAAACATTTTTTTAAGAAATAATAATAAAAAATCATTTCAAAATGTTTTAATCATTATTTCAATCATTATTTTTAAAGTTATTTCGTTACAAAATTGCAGATAAGACAAGATTTTTTTAGGTATTACAATTGATTTTGGAACTTAATTTTAAAATATTCTTACATCTTTCAGATATGGATTTCAAACTATTAAGAACGAAGGAAAATAAAAAGCTTTAATATAATTTGAAAATTTTATGTATAATGCTGATATTTTTTATATAGATGCAGTCTTGCACTTTATAAATCTTTTTTATTAATTTTATTATTATACTATTTTGATAAATGATCATTATTTCGTGTCTTTCCCATGTAATTCCTTTTTTATATTCAATCACAGCTGCCCCATTAGACATTTTCCATTAATAAACTGGTTGCACTTCAAAGACATCTTAGGAATAATTCAGGAAGGTTTCGAATTTCTACTCATAAACTAAATATATGATGAATTATAGGTTTTAAAAGTAAAAGGAAAAAATTTATTTCAATGAATGGATTTTTTAAAAAATATAGAATAAATGAATTTTAATATGAAATATAAAGAAGTTAATCAGATTTATAGAAAATGTATACCATTGCTTTGGAATAGAAAGATAGATGATCGTTATTTTTCCCTTCTTTCGGCAATAAAAAAAACAATAATCTCTGAGATTTGTGTTCCACGTTTCTAGTAAGCAAATATCTTGCATTTTTGGCTCCGAGTTCAGAAACCTTCCGAATTTTTAAGGATTTGCATTGCACACTAAGATTTGGGTAAATTGAGGACGAAAACTGGCATAAACCTACCAATGAATGAATTTCTACATCGCTTTATGTAAATTCCTGCTTAAAAGTGAAGGGCGTTTCATTACGCGCATTCACAAATAAATACAAAGCAACAATAAGAAAATATTATATGATCAAATAAAAGGAAAGAATCTGAACCCTAATTTTATTATTTAGTTAAAAATTAAATTACTTATCTCCCTTTCTTACTTTCGCCCATAAAGCGAAACTTACTGTTTGAAGTTTTATCGCTTTGAGTGCAATGGTAATCCAAGCTCAAGTGCATTTTTGACAAAATTTACAAGGCTCTCGAAATTCTTTTAGCAAGACAGAATCAAACATTTTCCAGAAAATTTTAATGCAATAAAGCTTTATCGTGTATCAGGTAGTAATTAATTGCAACATGTAGATCATAACTTCAAAGATGCATTAATAAGAATTCTACTAACAAGTTGAAGCAGAGATCTTATGTACCTGCATGAGGAGACGGCTCCTTTTCTGACGAAAAAACATAACGTCAAATTTCTGCCGACGGGTATTCGAACGTTGTACAATTTTTCACGAGATATTTATATATGAAATAATAAAGATGTTGCCATTTCAAATATTAAAGTTGGTATTAAAGTTTTAGACAAAATATTTGAGACGTGATTTCCTTTAACCTTTAAAGGCCCAGTGTTACCTATAAGCAAAATACCAAATTTGTCTTTAAAAATCTTGAGAAATAGACTGAAGCTGTAATGCCTGTTGTTCCCAATAGGATACATACTAAAATTTTTATTAAAAAAACTTTCAACATATAGATGGCAGCCTGAGGGCTGATAAAAAATAAAAATAAATTGATATTTCATACTTGAGGCTGCACCTTTCTTGATTTGTTTATATTTTATTCTGCAATGCTGAAGGAAATTCTTTATCTGTATTATTAGTTATTAAAATTCGTCTGTGTTTGACATAATAGAATTTGAGCAAAGACATTTTTATCAGAAAAAAAGCCCAGTACTCTCAGTAGGTAACAAACTGTTTTATAGCCATAAATCACACTGAAAACAAAATATAATTTTCTAAAGTGTTTTCCCATGCTTTATTCAAGAAATGGAATGGATTTCAAAAAACATTTTGAAATCAATTTTTAAAAATCGCGCTTTTAAGCGATAAAATGGTTTTATACATTCCAATCTATGATGAATGACTTGTGACTGGAGTGCGTGTTTTTTTCCGCAAATGTAACTTAAATATTAATACACTTAAATATAATTATCATGTTTGAAAAATATGTAGTATTCACTTATTCAAAGTTGTAGTGAAAGAGATAATAAGATATGGTATATTCCTAAGGAGGAATGAATGTATGTCATATAGCATTATCTATAATATACAGCAGAAAATACATTATACATATCTGTCTGTCTATCAGAAGAACTTCTTTTAAACTGTTGGCGCAGCATGGCCAAATTGGCTCTTGCGCCAATAAATCCCAAAACAACCAACCAACAAACCTATTACACTCTGAACGGTAGCAACTTAAAATCTGCGCATGGCGTTCTGGGGTACATTTCTGGGGGAACTGTGCTATTTGCAACCTTCAAAGTTAATTAATTCTTGAGATATTTAATTAAATAACGAAAATTAAGGTAATTTCCGGCGTTATTTTCCAATAACTTCGAAAATGTTTATCCCACGAAAATTATTTTTATACCACCTTAAAGAGCAATAATGATTATAATTCCTCTGCGGTGCATTTTTTCATTTAATTTTAATTAACGTTTAAAAATTCATTTTAAACGAAAAAAGGAGTTGAACCGATCGATTAGTCACAAGAACTCCTTCTAAACGGTGTACAATATCCACATTAAAGTTACATTTGCCGTTCTGGGCTACCATTCCAAATTAATAACGCTTTTTTCAACTTTCAAAAATAATTACTTCTTAAGATATTTAATTAAATAACGAAAATTAACGAAGAGTAACCGAAATACGCGAACTATTTCAATCATCATTTAAGCACCGGAAGTATTGTATGAGCACAACTTCGCTCATACCACAGAGAATACTAATGTAAAGTTGGTCTTAACTTTATTTCTATCTACCAGCCCGAAAATAAAAATTCAAACTTTTAATAAAATGGACACTACACAGATTGAGACCTCTTGTTTATTTTTTAAATAAAATTTTATATAGAAAATGTTTGTTTTAAAATTGTGGTATTATCGTCAAAATGTTTGGCTTTATCAACGTACATTACTACATAAATTATTTTTGGAGAATGATTACAAATGTCAATGATAATGAGGTAAATTAGTTCAAGCAATATTTACTTAATTATTCCATAAGAAAATTGTCAGACTTAACCGGCGTTTAACTTTAGAATAACTGCCCTCTTTTCATTTGAAGAATGCTCTAGTTTTCTTTGTCGCAAAACACCATTTTATAAAATGACAATTTAGGAGACAAATGTTAATATAAAGATTTTCCCCTCTAATATTTTGAATTTTTTTTACTGTTAACAGTTTTTAATAGAAATATGACATTGTATTAATTAATATAAAATGCATTTAATATCGGTTGATATGAAATCTTCAGTTGCCAATCTCTGGACAACTCTTGACAGATGAAGTGCACTAACCCCTTATCGTCATAAGACAGAAAAAAGGGAAATAGAGTGGTTTCTAAATCATAATGTAACTCGTTTATAAAACAAGTACTTGAAAGTCACAATTGTACCTTGTTTATAAAACAAGGTACAATTATAAATTTTTATAAATATAGTAGGTTATTCAGTGTGCCCATAAATTATTACTTTGATTTAATTAAGCTTGTAACTGGCATAGTTGTCCTGTAATAATATATAATTTATAAAACTTTAAAAAAAATGCCAGTAAAATATTTAAATTTCCCTGTTAAAATTTTTTGACGTTAGCCAAACGAATGGGTTTATTAAATACCTGACATAAAATGAAAAAAATATTTAGCGTCCTGTTTATGTTTTGATATTTCTGTGCATTTTATTTTGGAGAAGAAAGTCTGTAAGCCAGTTTAAAACCCATGCCTTACTACATACCAAACAACACATAACTTCATTTAACCCTATGAGCCCTATTCCGCCTCAAACCGCCTCATTCGACCCAGGCCGGACTTTGGCGGTTTCGAGCGCCTGGGTGAATTTTACGTTAGAAAATTGGTTGCTTTCTTTGTTGAAAATTGATCGTCCAAACTTGGGTGTCGCCCTCCTGAAATTTCTGTGAAGAAAGGAAGGATTTCATTCTGTTTTCGTGGACGAAAATTTAATTCAGTTTTTGAGGTACTGAAATTCTCACTCTAGCCGGGTTCAGAGAGTTAAATTGAAAATTTGGAATATAGTTAGAATTTAAAAATTATTAAGTATCGAATATGTTTAAAAGATATTATGGCTACATTTCAACGTGTTATGTTGTAGGTATATGTCGTTATTTATTCTAAAATTTCTATACAAGTAAAACCGAAGTAAGAAACCAATTTAAGCAACACCATAATGAATTTTTACTGCAGTTCAGTAGAGGTACAATCCAATAAGTATTACAAGAAGCAGGAGAAAATGCTCCCTCATTAATTATTGATCAATTGGGCTACACTCGTACCGATATATTGTAGGAAATTGGTTTAACTTTTAGTGGAAGTCCAATACAATTCGCCACAGAATGCCGGGTTAACATCCCTTATCACCTCAATAAATCAGCACCGGAAATGTGGCGTAACTAAAGGGACGCGGGGAGGCGGTACTTCAGAAGTCTCAGCAAAATCCGACATGCAGGAAATCAATTTTATAGCTAAGAAGAGCAGAGAACTTGTGGCGAACAGTGACAGCAGCCACCATGGTATCAAACCGTCGTCTATTTTTTCATGCAGCAGGCATATGGAAATCAACACAAGAAGCACTACAACTCGTTCTACAATCAACACTATATATATTGTATTTTGTTCTTGTAAGATCAATATCATGAGTATCATGTAATTTCAACATAATATGATTTGTTAGTGTCTGTGGCTTTAACGTGTTCGTACAAATGTTTGTTAATAAATGTTATTCTTTAGATAGCTTTTTGTGTTTATTTTAACCACCAATAGATACAAACTAGCTCATTCACTGTGTACATAAAAACGAATGTAATTACTTTGTATTTTTCGCCCTTTGTCGGTAAATAGCCGAATTTCCCAAATTTTAAACAGAGAGTGATGGCATCAAATGACGAATTACATTACAAACAACATGTTTTTTCCTGGATATTTTTTAAGGTTTATGTATCCTCTGTAAAGGAAGGGCGGCCTTTTTGCAATTTTGCCCCTTACGGCAAAATTTGCAGTCACGCAACTGACCGCAATATGAAGATTAGGGCGGGTCGAAAAAGTCGAAGTTTCTTAAATCTTTTTACGTTAGTGCGGAAAAGTTGCAAACTCTCATCATTAAAAAGTGTGCAAAAGCTTATAACTCTGAATTGATATCTTCTGTCGCTTCAATGGACCGAAAGTTCTGAAAATTGGACCAAATATGGTTAAAATTCAAAAATTAATAAAAAAAATCATAGATTCCGTTGATCGGTTTGCGGTAGTGTTTGAAAGTTACTATTTCTTAACAACAACACCTTTACAAAATTTTAGAATTATAGGTTAAAATCTTCTGCCGTCTCAGCGACATTAAATTTTGGAAGTTGAAGGCTAATTTTTAAATAAAACACGTTTCACTTACCTGATTAGAAAGTTAACAGAAGCTTTAGCCAACCTTTCAAACATGCAAAGTACAAAATATTAATATCTTCTGCCTTCTCCTCGAAAAAAAAGCCACCTGATCGGGTTTTTTTTGCACTTTTCTGACTAATTTCGCCACGAGAGCCGATTTCTACGAGTTGTAAATTGTTTTAAGACAAATAATTGATACAGAATTAGTAATATTCTTTCAATTAGCGCGGATTCTTTGCAAGTGCACCTGCAGTCGTGTATAAGAAATGGCGGAATCCACGCAGTCACATTTTTCACGTCGGCAAACCATGGAATGCTCTATTTTTGGAGGACCCAAGGATTTTACACATACGCTGCCCCAACGCACGAGGACATTATCAGTTGTTGCGCTCACAAGAGGTGGCGTATGGATTGCGAAACTGATGGAAACAAAGAACCATAATTTTCGGTTATTGTCAATCCATTGGATTATCTACTTACTTCATTTCAACGAGTTTCCATCACGAGACCTATCTGAATGCTTTTAATAGTATTGAATGCGACTTTCCAGGCATTATACCACCTACCTAAGATCAGAAAGACTTATTAGACATTTGTGCAGCCATTAGTTCTGACGTTTGCTAAAAAATGGGAATTCCGGGAATGTTGAATTTGGCCCACTGGCTGACAACTGCAAATTGAATATTGAAGTTTTATATATAACATCAGGTTTATCAAATGAGTTCCTTTGGTTGTATTCATTCTGAGTCTACGCACTCTTATTGTTCCGAATTAACGTTCAACATTTCATCAAGGACGGTGCTGGACATTTGTGTCATTTCATCAGCTCATCTCGATACTTGCCTAAGAAGTATCGTGACTTAATTGAACCAGTAATTTCTCGCAATGCTTACTTTGCGGCTCCAGAAAACATGCTTTTGGCCATGTTAACTGTTGAGAGATGCCATATTAAAACCCTTGCAGAGCGGCGAATTATCAAGGCAAGGGAAATTGGCCCCGATGGAAATTATGTTTGTAGATTCTTTATTCATACTGGTAACTTTGGAGCTACAGACTAAGTAAATGTCATTGACTGGCAAATTTATTATGTCCCATCGCCTGCAGTTCTCAGACAGATCCTTTCCCATGAATTTTTGAAAATGATACAGGACGATGTGCTAATGAACGGCTGGGACTTTACTAAATTTCTTTCACACACACAAGCAGCTGAATGGATTGTGATACTTGTCCCTGCCTCCAGATAAAAACATTGGATACAGGGATAGATTTATCAGAGATACACTAGAATCCAGAAAGCACATGTCCAAATTTGAGTCCAAAAAAGATTACAAACCATTGTGCTTTTGTAATTTTTATGTTTGAAAAGTGGAATAAAGTTCATGTTCGCATTTTAATGAGGTAAGTTAAACGAGTATTTGTTTAAAATTTGCCTTTAATTTCCAAAATTCAGCATCGTTGAGGCGGTAGGAGATATTAACCTCTATCTAACTTAACCTATGATTCTAAAATTTTGTAAAGTTATTGTTAAAAAGTGGTAACTTTTAGGCACTATAGCAAACCAATCAACGCAATCTGTGATTTTTTGTTGATTTGTGAATTTTAAGCATTTTTAGTCCAATTTCACAACTTTCGGCCCATTGAGGCGACAGAAGATATCAATTCAGAGTTATAAGATTCTGCACACTTTATAATAAGGGAGTTCGCAACTTTTTCGCACTACTGCAAAACGATCTAAGATACTTCGACTTTTTCGAACCGCTCTAATGAAGCTCTGGTGGCGACGAATAGTAACAAAACTCTCTCGAGAGAGAAAATGAGGAATTTGATGGATTGTATAAAAAAAATTCCTCCTAATTTAAAATTTCATGACAAATTCTTTGTTATATATCACCAGGATGCTTGATTTAGTGCCTTTTTTGACATTGTCACATTTACAATGTACAGCTGAATAGTATACTGAATGTGATTTTAACCAGGGACCTTTTATACTGAATTTTAATTATACTGGATTCCAAGTGTGAAAGACATTTCACTTTTCTTATTAGATTATATGTTTTATTTTTCGTTTTTACATTTTCATATTCTATTTTTTTATTATTATTATTGTTATTTTTTGTTCAAACGGAATCAGAAAATAAAAATTCTTACAAATACGCCGTTTTTTCGACTTCAAGAAGCCTTCAGGCCAAATTTTAAAAATAACGAACAACCTCTTTTGGTCCTGACTGCGTAAAAAGTAAATTTACACACAGACAAAACGCTGAAGGGTGAAACACAGATCTCACTTCGCTCGGTCAATAATCATTAGAAAGATTGGTTTCAAACAGCAAAACATTATTAGCTTAAGCATTTAGCTTTGCTTTTTTGTTTGGAAAATAAACTTATAATAATTAAGTACGTAGAGCAGGTGTATCAAACTGGCGGCCCATAACGAATACTTGTGCGAGCCAGTAGACATAACAGTATGTAAAAATAAAATGACAGGATGCTGTCTTTTCAAACAGGTGCTAATGTTAAAGGCGTAGGACTGCTTTACTCGCGTTTCTCTTTTGTTTCTCGTAAGTTTTTAAGTTTAAGTATGTTTTTCTATAACTTCTGTTGTTACCTTTTATCTCTAAAATAAGACATTAGTTATGTTTTTGACATATTATGTAGTTACCGAGATATAGAGTATCTCCCAAACCAAGTTTTGTGACGTTTTGGCGTGGGAATCAACTTCCTTCTTGAGACCCCAATGGGAGGAACGTAGTTCTACGTTAAAAAAAATTTTTAAATTATTTTAGGAGTTGATAAAGAAAATAGTATCAACCGTGCTTTTGAAGAAATATTTTCTTTGTTTTGTTCGATTTACTCTGTCGGTAAAGAATCAGTATCTAACTATAATCGGACGGAGGTAATCGAGATACAATGCTGTTCAGATTTGAAGGAAAATTTAGGGAATTTCAACTGCCTGAATATTCAAAAAAATTATCAGCGAGGTTTGAAAATACTCGAAAATTGACATATGAAAATATTTCCAGAACTCCGATGGCGAGTGCCCTTTGAAAACGTTCGCCGTTCGAGTTCTCTTCCATCCTATTTATTTTCTTTACACGTGTTTTAATTTTTATTAAAGCATAATTTCTGTTGTTTATTTCTATAGTAATTTGTTAGTTAATTATGGACTATATTGTTGATGCAATTACTGGATGCTGCTGCGTTGGCGCCCAAAAGGTGTATTGTTATAGCTATTGTTTACTTCTTCTGTTTCTTTTGCATATTCTTTTTTCATTGAAGTCGAATATCTATCTTTTGTATTTTTTTGGAAATGGCTGCATTTTTGCGCCATTCTGTCTAATACAGAGTGTAATTTTTGATATCTTTTGTTAAATTATTTCACTTGTACTTGTCCATGTTTTGAAATAGTATTGTCACTTTTGAAAAGGAACTATTGCCACTTATGAAAAGGAACTATTGTCACTTATGAGAAGGAATTATTGTCACTTATGAAAAGGAACTATTGTCACTTATGAAAAGGAACTATTGTCAGTTATGAGAAGGAATTAATATCCAGTTAAATTCATAATTACTGAGATTCACTTCGGATCCCTCCCCAGCAACCACTGAGGACTAGATACCTTCCGAAGTAGGAAAGATGATTGAAGTTAAAAGATGCCATATGTCAGGAAGAAAACATTAATTTTAACGTTGTCTTTTCTTATTCTATGTTTTCGAAATACGCCTGAACTTATATTATTTTTTCGGGTTCCCATATAAAATTCAATCTTGTTTATTTGGCCCCGTTAATTTTAATTTGTGACCTTGGACGTAGAGGAAAACGAAGTATTCCTTAATTCGCCATTTCAGTGCACCAATATTTTTGTCAGATTTCAGTGCACCAGTATTTTTGTCAGATCAAAACTGCATATTTCATTCTGTAAAAATACTTTCTTTTTACATTCCGATTGGTGCACGAAAAGGTATAAAATGATAAATTAAAATCCATCAATATGCCGAAGTGCAGTATTCTCTGTAAATAAGAGATTTTTAAGAAGGTAATTGGAGATATATACAAATATTTTATTTCGAAACAATGCACAAAAATTCAATTTCAAAATTTCTATAATTATTATTTTCGAAGTTATTGGTTTAAAACAAGTACAAAGAAGACGCTTTTTTCGGGGGCGGGGGGGGATTACAAGTGATTTTAGAAATTTAAAATTATGTGCAGTAATTTTTTTATTTAGCGAAGGACCACCTTACTGAAATGGAAAATCCTTTTTAGTCGAGATATCCTCGCACAAAATTAAAGTTTAATTCTTAAGAATTTCTGAACTGAATTTTGTACTATTAAGTCCAAAGGTAAAACAAAAATACTAAATCTAATCTGAAATTTTAAGTAAGATGCCGATATTTTCTATATTACTCTTGAACTTTGTAAGAGTTTTTCGTTGATTTAAAAAATTTCATTATTATTTTTAGTTCTCAGACTTTTCTTCTTTGTCGTTCTGATGCAATTCTTCTTTTAATCAGAAGAGTTCCACTAGAAATTTTCGTTAAAAATGCTGGTTACACATGAAAAACATCTTAAGGAATAATTGAGGTTAAAGTATATTTAGGACAGACATTCTGCAAGAAAAATTCAAATTTCTACTTATATCTATCATGTAAAATATGTGATTAATTTATAAATTATTTTCTGTAAAAAGAAAAACAATTCAATCCCATGACAAAAATTTAAACAATGGAAATTCAGTTGATGATTATTCAGATGTATGAAGAATTGGCAAGCTCGAAGGAGACTGATCTCTTTTAGAGAGTTTTATTTCTTTTGCATAAAATATTTCCATTTATTTGTGATTTCATGAAAACTGGTATAAAATTAACAATGAACGAAATCCTGCAATGCTTTATATAAATTCCTATTATAGTACGGAATTACCATAACTACATACACTACATAGTAGTTATATCAATATAATGCGTAATAATACGTACCGTTATCTACGTATAATACTATGGATACACTATAGTACATCATAGTTATTACCATATATAGGTCGTATATATGGTAATACAACGACCATGTCTATCAGTCGTTCATAATGTAACGACTGATATACATGGTAATCAGTCGTTACATTATTGAAATGTAACGACTGATATACATGGTAATCAGTCGTTACATTATTGAAATGTAACGACTGATGTATATAGTTCCAGCGAATGAACGGGTTTTTAGGTGAAAATTATGTTAAAATATTCCAGTTACATATCCAATAACTAATACAGTTATATATAGATAATATCCATATACTAACATTTATTCCGTACTATAATAGGAATTTATATAAAGCATTGTAGGATTTCGTTCATTGTTAATTTTATACCAGTTTTCATGAAATCACAAATTAATGGAAATATTAACAGGTATAAGTAATAATTATACATATACCTGTACTTATATAAGTTATATCCTGCACCATCGTAATAACGTATAGTACAGGATATAACTTATATAGGTACAGGTATATGTATAATTATTACATATACCTGTTAATATTTCCATTAATCTGTGATTTCATGAAAACTGGTATAAAATTAACAATGAACGAAGTCCTACAATGCTTTATATAAATTGCAATAAAAAAGGGATGCTGCGTTTAAATAAGTCCATCCACAAACGAATATTACGCAAGAACAATTGAAATATTATATGCTAATAATGAATCTTCACACTAATTTTGATATTTCATAAAAAGTAAATGACTTATATATTACATCCACTCATAAAGCAAAACGTACGTTTTTTATCGCACAGAGCGCTATAGTAATCCATGCATAATTAAAATTTAAACAAATTTACATTTCTCTTGAATTTTTTTTCTTTTTTTGCAAGACAGAAGTAAACATTTTCCAGAATCCTTCTACGATATAAATCTTTTTCATGTTTTAAGTGCTATTTTACTGCAATATGTAGATCTTAAATTTAAAACTGATTTGAAAATGCCATTTATATATAAAAAATTCTACTAATGATTAGAGGTATTGAATTTATGTATCTAAGTATGGAAAGACCCCTTTTAGATTGAAAAAAATGTCAAATATGTGTCGATGTATACTGAAATATCCACTTTGGATATTTTTATGAGGAATTTTAATGAAACGATAAGTTATGTTGCTATTGGAAATTTCGTACAATTTAAAATACATAGAAATTCCCTTATGATAATTTTAGGCCCAAAATATTTCAATAGACATTATTTACATTAAAATATATTTACTCTTTGATATAAATTCGGGAGTCTTGACTATGATCTGCTATCCTGACCGTCGAGTGGCGCTGCGAACGTTTGTCAAACATCCTACTAGAAGCTGTAGTGTTCAGTTAAGGAACCAACCGGAACTTTAAATTATTTCATTTCCCTACCGCTCTTGATTTTAAAGCGATCAACATTTATGAAAACGAAAAATAAGTTTAAGAGATGCGAGTTAGATTAGAAAAATGCTGTCGTATTATTTTAGAGTAAATTGTGTTTAACTGTACTAATTATATTTGATCAAAATACCATTACTTTTACATTATTCAGTTAAAAGGTCACTTAATAAGTGAAATGATTCTGCCTACATTTTGATTAATTAAACTATATTTTGTCTCAAATTTTACATACACTTTAGAATTTTAAAATTCTGTAACTTCCTATACACTATATGACTTCAGTTATCCAGATAGCATTAGGTTTTGGTTTTCCTTCATATGTGTCAACAACTATTATGAAGTGAAGCCACTTTTTGCTGCAATGACGGCTGCTAGTCTATGAGGAAGGATATTCACACTTTTCTGGAATTTTTTTCTGTAATAATAGATCGACATTCTTGCAAAAAAGAGAACTGTAAGTACTGTTACTGATGTTGACGTACCGCTTTCGAGACAGTAACTTTAATTCTGAAGATTGCAACAAAGAGGCGATGTAAGCGATTTCACGGCGAGGCACAAATCCATTTAACAATTGCAAGACACTACTTTTACTATAGTTGCAGTCTTTCTGAAATTAAAGGACTTTAATTCACACACTATCTAAGCTAAGCTATATATCTGGCTTTAAAATTATGAAAAAAAATTCTTTTCATGTTTCGCAAATGTCGTTTTTAAATTAAGTAATACAAACAACAAATCTCGAAAAAACACCTGTGAGTTTTAAGTATTCATCTCTTAGTATTAATGTCCAAAATGTAATAAATCAATGACGATGTATAACTTTGTAATTGACTTTTTCCTTGTATCATACAGTTCCAAGAGAAAAACTCTAATTATGCAGATAGCCAACAGATGACGCTGTAGGCGATTTCATAGCGAATCACATACCCAGATAGCAATTTTAGTTTGCAGCAGACTTGCTTTGCAGGTCTGCAAGCGTGCAGCAAGTTTGACACGGAAGTTCAGAACAAGTTTTCACTATCGCCGAAGTCACCACGCGTCGAACTTGCAGCAAACTTGTCACGTCAAGTTCATTGCAAACGAGTAGAAAAAAGAGAGTATGCATACGAACCCGGAAATATCGGTTACCAGCCTGTCGCCTTAACCACTAGTCAAGCAAATCCTCGCTAGGCGATATTTTGAGGATTATTATCACAAGCTACAAGTTATTTTCAATTTTCTTCTTGAATTAACAATTTTTTATAATTTTGGGAATATGATTTGAAGTCAAAGAGTAAGTAATTTTCGCTAATAAATATGTTTTTCTAATGGAATAAATGATAAAATTAGGGTTCAAAAGTAATTACTTTTAAAAATATGAGACACAAAATAAATTATTATTTTTCAACAAACATTGACTGTTCTTGGGGTTTAATTTTAATTTTGTTTATGAACGTTAAAATTTCAACATTAAGAAAAAGGTGATATAGTTTCCTTTAAAGTGCGAGTTCTATATTCAGTAAAAGTTGGGATGCAGAATTTTTCAAAAGTAATATTTTTTTATAAAAAGACCTAGCTAGTTTTTTTTTCTAATTATCATTGATTTATTGAATTAATAAAAAGAAGGACGGCCTAGGAGATGTTATTCAAAATCGGATGTTTTTTAAAACAGAGACAAAGAATCAAAACCAGATATGTACAATTGTATCCAGGTCGTGGTGTGTAAGTGTGCCGTATCAACTTTGCAGCAAACTTGTTTTGCAAGTCGGTTGGTCGATTATGCTGTGTTACTTTGCAGGAATTTCGCTCCTAACTTGTCGCGTCAAGTTTGTCATGACAAGATAATATCCAGAAAAACTCACACTTGCTGCAAATGTGCGTACTATTTGGGTAGCCACTTAACAACAATCAGACGCAACCTCTTACGAATATATTTCCAGCCATTCTGAAATAAACGCGGTGTAAAAGACTTTAATTGGCTCACTTTGTAAGCTGGCCTATATATCTAGCTGTAAAATTATGAAAGACAATTACATTATCTTTCGCACATGAGCGTTAAAAATTAATTTTCTACAAATACTCATATTACCTCAAATGTTCAAAGTATTCACTTTCAAATTTAATATAATCCTTCGCTAGCATATTATCACTTATTCCAAACGTGTAATGTAATTTCGTTCAAAACTCAATAGTGTAGTTTAGTTCAAAGCATATTGTAAGCAAAAGACCTGCTAAAAAAATTTTATTTAAATAAACCTTTATATCTGCACGGATGTTCGAGCTGTGATTACACAAATTCGAGTACATATTGTGAACAGCAAATGAAAAAAGTATAAATGTTGCAAATAAATATTAATTTTCTGTGAGAGGGGGAGAGCCGAAATTCTTTTCTATAAATTGATCTTCTTCTCCGATTTATGGTCTTCCACTTAAATACAGAATTGACCAAATGTCCACAGTAAAATTTGAGTTTCAGCCTATTCCTTACATGGTAGAAGTTTAAAGGCGGTACGTTCAGCCTTCGGGGTGTAATTCGAAAAACTACATGAATCCGAAATGTCAGGATGTTTTTGATCATTTAGTGTATTAATCTGAAATAAAATGTTATTTGTATACTTGTCGACGCCAACACAGCCGATTTCAGAGAGTTGTCTATAACCTGGAGCTGAATATATTGATAACCGATAGCATCTCCTCTCCATTAGGGGGCAAGGGAAATCAACCTCCTCCAGTGGAAGTTTCAATCATTAAGGATAGTCAATTCTCTAAGAATTATAAGTTGCTGCATATTTTCTTTAGAGAGTAACCCAGTAAAAAGCCTTCTTCCTTTCCTGTAGAATAGAAAAAAGGAAAACTCTTAAATTTAAACAAGAAGAATACAGAAGGATTTGTTGAAATGTGTAATAATTATATTGGGAACAACTAAACTCATGCTCATATCTTTAAGAGGTGATAGAATTCGCCCAAACTAACAAATTTCACAATACAATATAGGGTTGGGATGTAAGTGTGTGGTGAAAATACAAAAATGGAAAGACTAATAAAAGAAAGGCCAAAATTTTTTATTATCGAAAACGACAACTAATACTCAAATGTGCTACCACTAGCTGCTATACATTGATGACGTAATGAATCGCGTGCACCAAGAAAAATTCCTGGCATTTCACTTAAGTCTGAAGCTTCGACGCTAATTCGGACGATAAGGTCCTTTAGTGATTCCATGGACATCTCGCAAATATTTATTATTATACTTGACCCCAGAGAAAAAGACTCCAGAAGTACTGATCGGATTATCCGGGATCGGAGCGACGGACTCACCGCGGCTAAGTCATCTGTTCGGAAACACAAAACTCATGCAACCCGCACTGAAGAACTCTTATGCACTCCTTTACCGCGTATTATTATTTTTCGTCTTGGAATTTCTAAAACATCTACAAATAAAATTGCATTATGTTATAAATAAATTATAAGTTCTTTCGAGCTTACTTTTGACAATTTTGCTGAGAATGATCCGAGTTTTGTTCTTATCACGTTAATTACTATCATTTTATACTTTTGTGAATATCATATACTTAATGTTAAAAATCACAAATTTTTTATGCTAGCTGTTACAAAATAATCTTCCAATCTTCAGGACCGCACTACCAAATAGGCAAAGTAGGCGACTGCTAAGGGCCCACGCAAATTTGGAGGGAGACGTTCATTTGTGTTATTTCCATAGTAACTTAATTTTGTGCGAAGGCCTGTACAAGAACTTTTTCAAATAAAAATCTGGTATCGTATAAGTTTCAGAAGTTTATTTTAAAAGATTGTTTTCTGTTTCTAATTCCACTTACAGATCAATCAGTTCAGTGCCAATGCAACAAGGGTATGAGGATGCAAAACGTTTGAAAACTTTATTAAAATTAGAGAAAAATATGTATAACAATTAAATTAGTTGAATGAAGGGGAGTTGGAACCAAAAGTCAGTTAACCCCCTAATAATGTTACTTCGATGTAACTTTTCTCAAAATCTGTTATAGATTCATGTTTGAACTATTTTATACAAGTAAAGTACATCTTTCTCATTATACTAAAATTATTTTTTACAATTATTTTTGTAAAAATTTTACAAATATTTTTGTGTCAAAAAAAAGTTAAATTTGCCACTTCGATGTACCTTTTCTCAAAATCTGTATTAGATATATGTTTGAAATTTTTTATAGAAGTAACGTACACCTTTCTCATTATACTGAAAAGAACTTTTGGTTAATTTTTAATTTTTTATAAATTTACAAAATATTTGATTATACATAGTGAAATTTTACCCTACTTTGACACAAAAAATTGTAAAAAATAAATTTTTAAGTTTTTTTAAGAAGCTCATTTCAGTATAATAAGATAGGTGAACTTTACTTGAGTAAAAAGTTTCAAACATGTATCTGTAAAAGATTTTGAGAAAAGGTACATCGAAATGGCCAATTTCACATTTTTTTATTTTGAATCAAAAAAATTTGTAAACAAAAAATTTTTCAATTTTTAAAAAAAATAATTTCAGTAAAATGAGGAAGAAGTACTTAACTTGTATAAAAAATTTCAAACATGAATCTATAACAGATTTTGAGAAAAGTTACATCGAAGTAACAGGGTTAAGGTTAACGGACTTAGGGTTCCAACTCCACCTTAAAAAATTAATTTTTTAACCTTCCAGTGGGCGCGCTTACTCAAATTTTACGACATATCGTGCATCGTATTACATATATATATCGAGTTATTTAAAAAAATAAATGCAACTTTTATTTATGCTATCTGTATTTGTTAGCCTAATAGTAAACAAAGATTTTATAGATAAAATTGCACTTAAATATATAAAACAACGATATAAATATGTATAAATATGTAATACGATGCACAATTCAAGTATCTCTTGCAAACACGCCCCGCTGGAGGGTTAAATTTAAATTGTCGTGATTTTTTTGAAATAATATTTTCGTAATATATCATGGAAAATCAACAAAATCTTTATTAACACTTAATTAGCTCATAATTTTATTAACTTTCGGACAAAATGGTTGATAGAGAATTCCTCTTTTTTTGATGATCATACGAAAGAAATTTTCCAAGATTCGATAAAACTGCAGATTTCTATAAAATACTGACAAAAATTTATCTATCTTTATGTATATGGATGTTGAAAGTGTAGAAGTGATTTTATATCACTGATATCGCGGTTTACTTATAAACAACAGAAATATTATTGTGTCATTATATTTGTGTTCAACGGAACAAACCTTAATCTTAATGACAAAGGCATTCGGTATAACTGAATGACATGGAATTATTCTAATTAAAATCAAGTATGGCTTAAATTTTAGAACATTATTCTAAAAGATTTTTTAAATGATCAATTCCGCTTACAAATCAATGCGGATAGTGACATCGTCAGGAAGATACGAGGGTGCGACTAGGAATTGTTAAAAATTGTGTTTAAAATTTATTTTTAAAAATTATTGAAATTAGAGTACAACACTGTATAACAATTAAATTAGTATCACTAAAAATGTAGTTTTTTAAATAGTAAATTTGCATGATTTTTATGAGATAATAGTTTTGGGCGATATCGTGAAAAAGCTCGAAAATATTACTTGACATTTAATTTAATTAACTGATGTTTCTACCAATTTTCAGGGTTTGGAAGTGATTTTCCTTTTGTTTTGAACATCTCATGTGTCAAATTTTATTAATTTTGCACACAAAAATGTAGATTTCTATAAAAAAGACAGACAAGCAATTATTCATCTACATGGGTATGGATGTTAAATATCTGGAAGTGCTTTTTCATCTATGCTGTCACAGTTTACTTGCAAACAAAAAAATATTAATGCATAACATAATTAAACGGAATAAACCATCACCTCTATCACGCTGACATACGGTAGAAGAGAATCACCGAAACGCCGCTGTTAATAATACTCAAAACCATTCAACCCATACCCAACCATCATACCCATTTCAAACATCTCAGGCACCGGACCTTCAAAACGTAGAGTATCCCTCAATTGGCAATGAGGCCGTTAATCAACCTGAACACCATTGATGTGTCCCCAGGGGAACCGAGAACCTAAATAATTATACAATAACTTCTCCTTCTTATATGTACTCTATGTGACCCCCTACCCCACACTATGGAAAATAAAAAAAATATATTATGATTTTTAGTTATGATTTAAGCTAATGGTTCTAAAAGTTTGTGCCGGCACGCTTTGTGGAGGTTCGTCTTCCTCAGAGGGGTGCCACTAGTAGATCTGTAAAAATTTTAGATTTATATAAGAAACAGCAATAGAAAAGAAAACTTTGTGAGGAAAGATACTTGTCGGATAGAACTTGAAAGGTTTTGCTCTCTAACGTAATTTATTTCCCTCAAAGTGTCACATCCATTTCTGAAATACACTTATACCTAGATTGAGAAATAGTTTCAAACTCATTAATCGATTTGAATGGATTCAAGATTAATTAATGCCACTGCGCCATCTATATTTAATGATAGAGAAAAAGAGAATTTGATTAATTTATCTTGTGTCGATTGTTACGAACAAATTTGGAATCAACTGAGGTTTGATTGTGAGCAAAATGTCTTTAGAAACAATGCAGTTATTCACCTGAAATCGGTTTTGTGGAAATATATTGCTGTCTACTCGTTTTACGGACATACTTTTCGCCTAACGATATTTATTGGCCTGCGATCTAATTGTTTTGCTTTCATTTGATTTACAAGGATCATGTACTCAAAGTTATTGAAATTAAAATTACGCAATGTATCAATTTTAGAACATTATTTTTCAATTTTTTTCATATATTGAAATTCAGTTATCAATTACTGTGTTAAGGAGCATATGAAAAGGGAGAATGAGGTTGTGTTGGCAACAGTTAAGTATTCCGAATTCCTACGTCAGCTGACTATGACGTATTTTACGTCACAGCAAGTATATAAAGCTCTACTTGGTTTTACTGTAGTACTTCTTTTTGTGATGCCGATGTAAAATGATGTTCTACTCTTTGCATTGATGTCCAGTACAGTCAGTCTGTTTGTGTAGTTTAGGTAGATATGTTAGAATATCGCTTTTTCGTAGACAAGTCGTTCTATTTAACTTCTTACTTATTTAATTACAACTTTCAATAAAGAATGTGAATCGTTCGTTTGTCTTATATTTCAACGGCTCCCAACAGGTTGCGACACCACATTGCTACAAAAGTGTTTAAAATTAATTTTGATTTTTTTTAATTCGAGGAAAGGTTTATGATAATCAAATTTGAAGTATTAAAAAGGCAAATTGGTGTTTATTAATATTATTAATCATTATGGGTATAAGGTAAATTAATGGGTGTTAACGATGTTAAAATTACGATATTACCTGTGAGGCTCATTGCGACCGAACTTGCCGTTTAACGGTGTAAAATCATCTAAATGTTATAATCAAAGCTTATATTAACCAGCGGAATTAATAATTGGGGGATCTTCCTCCAGGCGGTAATTAAATGGTCCAAAATCGTCACAAACTGCGAAATTCCAAGCTTCGTAACGTAGTCAGATTTACTGCAGGTTTCAGATACCCGCAGCGCAAGCACAGAAAAACGTTTCCGTTTCTGCAAACAAACAAACACGCACATAAAAAAAGTTCCAATGTCCTCCCACTAAAACTGACCGAATGGGGGAGCTTTTAATCACATAATTTGAAACCAATTAACAATTTCGGACAAGCACTGCGCATTAGTCAAAGGGTCTTCCTCCTGTTGGTACTTTATATAGTCTAAATTCAACTAAGACATTGATGTTCAAAGCTTAAACCAGCGGCAATTTTGAGTAAGCGTTGGTCGGAGATTTTTCCTCCATGCTGTCAATTATATGGTCTAGAATCGTCTAAAATTGCGAAATTCAAAACTTGATAACTCGGTCAATTTTACAATATTAGAAGAGTGGAATTAGTTTTTCCTTGATCCTTAGGGTGTCTATTAGGATATTGATATTTTAAGAAATACGACTAATAGGTCCGGGAGACTATAAAATTTAAAATGTATTAAATTTTTAAAAAGTTATAATTTAATCTTCTTTAAAAATGTTAAACATTGTATACTACTAATTCTATAAACAGTAGACCTTGTGTATAAAAAATCCCACCTAAGATCTGTTCTTCATCGCAATCTTTATAGCTTTAACAAATGTTGTCATTGAACTGGAAGGCAATATTATTTCCAGGGACAGCGGACAACATAATGTATCTCCAGAGGAGGTATCTTCTTTTCTCCCATATATAAAGTATCTTTTAAAGCTGTATTTATTATCATAAACCAGTAAATGCACAATATTGCACACACCTATATTCATGCAGAAAGTTTACTTCCAAAACAAATGCATTAACTTCATGTCCTTGCGGTGTTATATCAAAAACGAATCGCATCAAAGTTGTAGAAAATTTTACGCTCCAGAGTGGAGGTAGTCCTCAGATTTCTTTTCTTTAAAGCGAATTATTTACACGAGTCATTATTTTCATCAGTATTAAACAAACTTACAATTAAATATATAGCTTCATCAGTACTAACAATATTGTAATTTAATGTCTGCTTTTATCAGTATTAACAATATTGTAATTTAATGTCTGCTTGTATCAGTATTAACAAAATTACAATAAAGTGTCTTAATCTTACCAAAAAGATTAAAATGTTCTAATGGTGTCAAATCTTTGAAACCGTTAAAACGGCTATCATCTTGAAACGGAATCAAAATATAAAAATTCTTACATATATGTCATATTATACATACCTCAAGGAGCATTCAATTTAAATGAAAATCTCTTTTAGACGAGATAGCCTTTCGCGAATTAAAATTTTCTTTCGTCTTTCTAAACTGAGTTTCAAATTATTATGAATGAAGATCAAAAAACCTAATTATAATCTGAAAATGTATGTATTATGCTGATCTTTGTTTATATACTAGATGCACTTTTAAAAGTCTTTTTCATTAATTTTATTATTTTGTTATTGTACTCTTTTGACAAATGATCATTGTTGTTTGTTTTTCTCATTCAATTCCTTTTTATATCCAAATAGCAGTACGCGCACGGCGTCGCCCGTGGAATCAGGACTTCAACAAAATGGGAAAAACAAATGCCCACAACGACACGAAAAAGTTTTGAAAACAAAATAAAAACAAAAGATACACATTATTGATTTTCCCGCTTATTTTTCTTTGCGATAATGACATTTAACAAAACAGAAATGTATATATTAATGAGTTTGTAGCTTCTTTTTCTCGACAATGACGCGAATGTAATGACGTCACCTCCCGGAAGAATTCGGATTGTAGAAATGAAAGCTGGGAATGAAAGCATATGGCGTTACCTGCAGCGAGGAAGGTCACGTACCAGCCAATGAAATTGCAACAATGCATTCTGGGATCGTCCGGGAAAACTTTCGCTGTTAATTCTCGCTAGCAAAAAACTGTTTGAACTGATCAGGGAAAAATTAATTTTAAAAAAACGAAAAAAGTTACAGTAAAACCTGTTTGAAACGGACACTGTAAGAAACGCAATCCTGTCTTAAGCGGAAAAATATTTGGTCCCGTTGAAATCCTCATATACTAATAAGTCCTGTATAAAACGGAATCCTGTCTAAAACGGAACATTTTTCTAGTCCCTTTAGATTCGGCTTAGTACAGGTTTTACTGTATTCTAACCATTCTTGTTTTAAATCCGACTGAACCGTTCAGGTTATAAGCTGAAAAAATGAAAATTATAGAGATGTTAGAACGTCAGATGCGAGAATTTGAAGAAATCCTTATTAAAAATTACCATAAAAGTGACTATTTATCAAAATTTTCTCAAAATTCAGTAAATTACGTTAGACGTGACTATTTATCAAAATTTTCTCAAAATTCAGTAAATTACGTTAGATGTCCGAAACAAACTTCATTAGAACAGAAATTGTTTGTTTTTTCAGATAGTGTAACTGTTTTTTTTTCGTACAATTATTCGAAGCCATGCTATTGAGAAATGAGTGCGAAAAATCACCCAAAACAACACAAAATATTAAATTAAAAAATTTCTAGATTAAATTTTAAAATTCCGGCTTCTAGGTGCATTCAGTCACCATTAAGACTACCATTTCATGCCTGTAGGTGTGATAGATTCGTCTGGACATCGCAGATACACACACAAACATTGCCTTTTACAAGTATAGATCACAACAGTTCCATTAGAAATTTTCGATTAATGATCTGATTACACTTCAAAGACATCTTACGGAATAATTCTGGAAGATTTCAAATTTCATCTCATATAATAAATATATGATGGGTTAAAGTATTTATAAATGAAAACAAAAAATTTAATTCTATGACAAAATTTGTAAAAAAGTATATAATAAATGGATATTCAGTATTCATATCAAATATAGATATATGGATCAGATTTATAACAAATTAGGGGTTTGAAAAATTGGTAGGGTCATTGATTTGGAATGGCAAGCTCGATTATCTGGGGGGGGGGGGGTTTGCAATAAAATAAAAATAATAATATCTGTTATTTTGTGTTCGACATTTCTAGTAAGAAAATATCTTGCATTTTTTTCCGAGTTAGGAAACCGTCCTAATTTTTAAAGGATTTGCATTGCAAACTAAGATGCCGGTTGTACGAAGATGAAAACTGGTATAAACTTACTAATGAATGAATTGCTGCAACGCCTTGTATAAACTCCTATACAGTGCGTGTCAAAAATTCAAGCACAGCAATAATTTTAAAATAAAACTTTAAAATATACACTCTATTTTAAATCAGTGTTCATATATATATAAAAATACAGAATTCAAATTATACTCAATACAATCATGCTTCGAAATTTATTTTCAAATATCGAATTCAGCAAAAATACAAAAATAGGTGTGTCAAAAGTTTAAGCACATGAGACATTTATTTTTTACAGTAAAATAAAATGTAAATACTTCATTATTGTTCCTTTTTATTGAATTACGTCAAATTCATGGTTATCCATCGATAACACTAAGTTCTTTATTGTTTTGGATGTTGTTCAAACCAAACATCCTCAATATCTAATCTTAGTACTTCAACTGAAGAATACTGCTTACTATTTTGATAAAATCAATTTGTGAATTTATGTAGTTACGCTTACTATCAAGTTCATATCAGGACTTAGGGCTGGACCACTCAAAACCGTCCCCATGTTGGATCTAAGATAGTGTAACGTTGATTTGTAGGCATGTCTTGAAGGGTTATCATTTAGAAAAGTCAAATCTGTTCCACCAAAAATTTCAACAAAGGGAATCAAATTACTGCCAAGTGTCTCTTGGTAGTTTTCAGATTGTTTTCTATCCTGCGTAAAGCTAAGGATGACTGGCTATTGAAACAAACCTGTGCCCATACCATCAAAAATACAACATCATGCTGTCATCTAAGCATGCGTCTTAGTTTTTTTCGAAGATCATGAAAATGGCATGCAATCCTATCAGGTCCATCCAAATTCCATTTTTTGCCATCGCTGAATATAACAATAAGCCACACATCACCAAATGGCATGTGCTGTTTGGCCTACTGTAATCAAGCTTCTTTGTGGTGCGGTGTCAAGCCAGTCTATCGAGACATCTTGCGGTTTCTCATATACCCCGATTCCAAAATTCATCTTTGAATAGATTTTTTCGTTATTTGGCCTCCAATGATAATTTTAATTAGAAAAGAGACATTCCTATTGAATCCAAGATTCTGATGTGCATGTCATCGCGAGAGCTACTCACTCAAATAAACAGTTATAATTGATAAAATTTAACGAAAATTAAATTAAATATTAATAGAAATTGAATTAAAAATTAATAAAATTCTTTTGCATCATACGGAAAGGCGCATATGCAGCTGCTTCTGATAGAATACACGAAAACAAAATTAGAACTTCAAAAATTAAGTTAAAAATTATAAAAAATAAACATTAATAAATCCTTAATAAAAATGACAACAATACACCTTTTATGCGCGCAAACGCAGCAGCATTAAGTGATTTCATCATCAGAATATTCCAAGAATTTTATAAACAGAAATAAACTTATTAACAAACATAAATTATCA
>BGPR01007684.1:0-61084 GCA_013235015.1 Araneus ventricosus
ATTTAAAAATATTTGTCGAGGGTTGTTTAGTTGAAATTTTGCGTTGTGTCAATTCATGCGCACTTAAGGGAAGGTTTTTTTTTCTTCCCTTACAATATTTAATGGAATTACCCACCCCATAGCCCAACACGGGACAGCAAATACCGGCTCTGGGTACCCCCAACTTTTGTGCTTTTCTTAGTGTTAGCAGAGAGCTATATGCCCTGATACAGTGACCACTTTTAAATTCAAATGATCGATGAAAAAAGTTTCTAAAACGTATTCATGCGATACAAATTTGGAGCTGTCAAATGGTTAAAACCAATGTTGCGATTTCGGAAACAAAACATGGGGGGGGGACGTCAGGCAATTACTTCACGTGACCGCTTTTAATGACATTGCACGATAATGCAATTTAAATGCCAAAGATGGCAGTGCTGAAAACAATTAGTTAAATTCAATTATTGTTTAATAATTTATTCAGAAAAATTGTTTTCATGACTTTAATTATAAATTTTTGCTCTTATGCAGTTTATTGATAAACAAGACGGGATTAAGCAGTTTTTTCATGACTAACGATGAGCAGTTTAAAGAATAATTATGCTGCTATTAGAAAAATATTTATCTTTTACACCTTTTGTTTCCTTTATGTCTGAAGAAATTATGCTTCTATATAATGAAATATAATATCTGTAAACTCTTTAAAGTTCAGCATTTATCTAAACGTAATAAACAGAAATTTCAAACTGAATTCTATGCATTTATGCGACAAGTGACATTATTCCTTCCAGCTCATTCCAATTCTCATTTCAGTTCTTACAATCTACTGCTATTTCGCAACTAAAAAATTCGAAGAAGTATTTGGGCAAACTTTTTATGGGTTCCATCTGGGGAAAAACTTCTTTTGTAGCTTTGACAGGCACAAATATTTCTGGAAAAGTATGTAAATGATGAATAAGCATTGTAAAATAAGAGAAAAACTTTTTTTTATATATAAACATTTTTGTTTTCCAAAGCCGAGACGTATAAAAGCAGTGTCCCATGTTTCCGAAATAAATCTGTTGTTGGCTGCCACATGAAATAAAATTTCTGTACTCAATATCGTATTCTTTATTACACCAGAGATCGAATTCTGATGAATCGAATTCATGGATTTCCTTCAAATGGTACGCAGAATGTGAAATCGTTTTTTGATTCTTTTTCTGCATTAAAAATTTAAAAAAAATTATAACTCAGAAGTTTTCGGCATCTTGTTTCGTAAACCTTATGTACTTAATAATAAATTTTATTTCATCTTTTGATGTGAAAATATAAACTAACGAAAAATATAGATTTTTATGTTTAGTTATTATTGTGCAAACTAAATTACTTTTAAAAGACTTAAAAAAAAGGATTTAGTATTTCATATAATTGAAAGATTAAGATTGAGATTAAGATTTGTTTATTATAAGAATACATACACCGAATTTTCAATATACTGACTTTTAAACTGGTTTATGGAATAAAATTACTGTTGGTTTTCTTATGATAAATGCCTATCTTGCCGTACACTGTAAAAAATATCCGTTTTTTTTCCGGACTTTTTCCGTATATTTGACGGTTTAAAGCTGTTTTGTTGACAAAACGGTTTTTCACCGTTTTCCGCTCCAGCCATAAACGGTTTAAAACCGTCAGTTCAAATTCTATTTTTCGTCATACGGTATTGCTTTCCGTATGATAACTTTCCCTTTTCTTAAATGTAATTTTATTGCATTCATTTCATGCTTTTCATAGGGTTCCATCTCCGCTATTGTTTACACATGTTGCAGTAACCTGTTGTCACTCATGAAAGCTAACCTTAAAACACGTGTTCTGGCAATAGTTGATTTTTACACCACTAGGTGGCGCCACTAGAGCTATAGTGACTTTAAAACTCAAATAGATTATTTTTACTTCATTTTATGAAGTCTCCGGTGGTCTAGTCGTTAGAGTGACTGCCTTTTATTTCTATGAACGCGATTTCGATCCCCGGCTCGGAGGATTTAGAAGTTTTGTCACCATCTTGCATCGAGATCGTCCAAGTAAGTTCAATTAAGAATTATATTAATTAAACTAATTGAAATTAATAATTACGCCTTGATTAATTAATATTCCTAATTGATAATGCACATTTCAACTCGAACAGAAGGAGAAAAACAACTCAACTCAGTCGATGACGTCACTTACTTCGATTACTTAATTTTTACGGAGAAAACGTAATTTCATACGGTAAAAAACCGTTGTGACTACGGATTTACTTCGTAACTTTTACGGTTTTGCACAACCAACCCAGCTGCCGGTTTAAAACCGTAAATTTTACGGGATTTTTTTTACAGTGTATTCAATCATATACTGTTACGTGAATCGCAATATTGACGCATATTTTTCTATTTCACCTCAGCGAAAAAGTTCTTTAGATGATCATTAGACTTTGGTTTAAGTTCTTATAAATGATAATTGGTCAAGAGACTAAAAAAATTCTAAAATTTCTTTCTCCTTTCATCCTACAGGCATATATATAAATTCCTCCTTCCCCTGATTTTTTAATCTACATAATAAAAATTATCATTCCAATTATTTTTAATAATTCGATAACCTTATACCAGGGGTCGGCAACCTGCGGCTCGCGAGCCGCATGTGGCTCTTTTGATGTAAAGTTGCGGCTCTCCAGTTCCATACGAAAAAAATAATAACTTATTATCAAAACCCTTAAAAAATAAGAAAATATATTTTTAAGTACCTAATTTCTCAATAGCTTCTATTTTTCATAATCGTTAATTACAAATCGCTACGCTTAACATGACCGTAATGAGATAAATTTGAACTATTGTTTTGTTCTTAGAGATGAGACTCCGTGACCATGTTTATCTTTCAGCCAATTGCATTCCATTTCCGTCTCACCCAAACAGCCACCGTCTAGAGTCTAGACAACACGTCTAGACTCTAGACGTGTTGTCAGTCAGTCATCCTCGGATAGCGCGGTCGACGTTACGTTGCATGTGTGTTAATTTTTGCGTGTCTATTCGCTTGCTGTTTCAAGAAGAATACGATTTAGAAGCGAATTATCTTCTCAAAGGTTTGTACGCGTATAATATAATAAAATCAGTAACAGAATTGGATTACATATCTGAGGATCGTGTTAACGAAGTAATAATGGTAAATAAATTGTTTGCCGTTTTAGATAGCTAAGTAAAATTTTAAAAAATCATTTTTTCAAATCCGCCGCCAACATGGCATCTGGTAAAAAAGAGAAGAACTGAAGAAGAAAACCGAGAATTCAATCAGGATTGGACGCATATGCAACACAGATGGCCTTCCGACTTGTCTCATTTGCCACGAAAAACTCGCACACAATAAGAAGTCAAATTTGGAGAGACACTTCATTACAAAACATACCCAGTTTGCTGGTAAATATCCAACCGGTGACGCACGAAAAAAGCTGTTGAAGCGCTAAAAAAAAAAAAAACAGTCAAGTTTCATGCTAAGTAACTGGGCGCTATCTTCCAATAATGTAAATATGGCAAGCTTTGCAGTATCATTAGAAATTGCAAAAAGAGGAAAACCATTCACAGATGGTGAGTACGTCAAAGATTGTTTTATACGTGCATCTGAAGAACTGTTTCGTGATTTTAAAAACGAAGCAGAAGTCATGAAAAAAAAATAAAAGATTTGCCATTATCTGCTAAAACAGTGCAAGATAGAACTGCTAAAATGTCTTCAAATGTAACACATATGCAAGTGGAAGACATTCAACTGGCTTCTGCCTTATCACTTGCTATAGTTGAGTCTTGCGACATAAAAGACACGGCACAAGTTACCCTTTTCTTCAGGTATATGTCGTCCCAAGGTCCAAAAGAAGAACTGCTAGGATTGCTACCGCTCTCAGGGCAAGTTCGTAGCGAAGATACAACAAATGCTGTGCAAAAATTCTTGGAAGACAATGGAATCGATATAAATAAAATCGTTTCTATAGCAACTGATGGAGCCAGAAGTATGACAGTAATACATAGAGGGGTAACATCAATTCTTCAGAAAAAAAATAAACCAGGACATTCTAACGTTTCACTGCATAATTCATCAAGAAGCGCTTTGTGCCCAAACATTTCCGGCCAAAATAGTTGAGGACATGAACTTGGTAATTAAGATTATTAACAGAATCTTGGCAAAAGCAATCTACCATCTCCAGTTTAAAGATTTCCTTGAAGAAATAGATAGCCAGTTTTCTGACCTACTTCACAATAAAGTGCGATGGCTTCCCAGAGGTAACGTATTGCTTTGTGCTGGGTGAAATAAAAACATTCCTCAATGAAAAAAGCATTGACTATCCCGAATTGGAAGAAGACAAATGTGGGCAAAAATTCAACTTCATAGTCATCAACTCCCAATGAAACTAAATCTAAAACTGCAAGGAGAGAGCAACCCAGCCTACGTCTTGCTTGAAGAAGTAGTTTGTTTCGAAAAAAATTGCTTCTTTTTGTTGAAGACATGGAGAGCGGTAAATTACTTCATTTTAAAAATCTGAAGCAATATCGCAATGAGACCAATGCAAGTATTGAAGCGAATTACTTCAGCATAGCTTTAAAAAAATATGAAGGATGGATTCTCTGTGAGATTCGAGGAATTCAAAACAAACAAAAGTACTCTCGCGTTCATAGTAAATCCTCTCAACACAAATACAAATGAGATCAACATTGAGCCATTTGGAATTGATGCTGGATCGCTTCAAATGCAATTGCTGGATTTGAAAACCAACCTTTTGGAGTGGCAAGTTCACAGAACTCAAGAGCAAGTTGGAAGAGTTGGAGGTCCAGAAATGCATGCACATCCCGCAGCACAAGTGGACAACTCTAAAAGAAATTCCGCGAGTTGAGGCCCTCATTTTCGGCGCATGGAATAGTCTTCCAGAATGCTACAGTGAGGTGAAGAAGTTGGCATACGGAGTGCTGACGATCTTCGGGTCGACATATTCGTGCGAGCAAGCGTTCTCTCTCTTTGAGCGAATATAATAAAAAGTACAGTTAGAAGTCAACTAACAAATAAAAATCTAGAGACGTGCTTGAAACTTAAAACAACAATTTATAAGCCAGATTTAATCAAACTTTCAAGAGGCATGCAAAGCCAATGCTCCCATTGATGTAACTATCTATATTTGTGTTTTCATATGAATAAATATTATTCCGTATTTAAAGCCGTTTATTTTAAATCAAAAATCAAATATATACATTTAAATACTATAATATTGAAACGAAGATTATTAGTGGCTCTTTAAAAACTGGGAAATTTTGTAAATTGTAATTTTTGGCTCTTCCGTTTCAATAGGTTGCCGATAACTGGCTTATACTAATTGATTTCATGCTAATGAAATTCCGTTCTATGTTTAGAGATGCTTATTATCAGACTGTAATTTACAAATATACAGTGTGCCCGCTAAAGTCCGTTGTCACCCCAAAAATTTCTGAACGGCAAAAGCTATAGTCATAAAAGTGGAGTCTAGGTTGCCATGCGCTACGCAAGAAAACCGCTTATAGCGCAAAATTTGGAGTTAGCGTTCTTATCTCAAAAACTGTACGATATACAGGAAAAAGTCAATAGTGTAGCGCATAGCAACTAATTAGTATCTTCTAGAAGATTACCCCACTTTTGTGACTATATCTCTTGCCGTTCAGAAATTATTAAAGTGACAACGGGCTTTAGCGAGCACACTGTATATTCAAAACTGGATTAAATATACTATTGAGTTATACTATTTGGAAGAAACCAGAGAGAGAGAGAGAGTTCTAGTATATCTCAGTTCTAAATTAAGTCATTACATTGAGTTTTTACAAACAATTAATCGCCATCGCATGAAAATGGAAATCAATAGTCTGTTTCATTAAAGCCCCTTAAATCCCACTTTGTGAGAACACATATTCAATATAGAAAACCAATGGACTAGAATACAACGAAATGTCTGAAATGAATGAAAAAAATCTCAAAATTTATGAATAAAGCAAAGGAAGAGAATCTGAGCTTTCCTTACAAAAGGCAAGTATCACGCAATAAAGTAGTCTTCTCATTCAAAGCTTTAACTTCTGAGAGAACAAATCCTTTCGCTCTGAGAAAGAGTGTAAATTGACGCATCGCCTCATCTATTTGGATCAGCTAACACAGCGTAGTTATTGCGAAGATCTGATGCATATTTAAAGAGGAAAAAATTAAACTTCTAGTCTGCAGCTGCAAACTCATTGTCTTATCAACAATCATCATTCCTTTTATAAATATTTGATGCAGATTACACATGGTCTCGGATTTAATTAACATTTTCAATAATGGTTTAGAAAGAAACGGTAGTAGGATTTCTAACTTGAATTCTAAATACATATGGATATCAGAAATGGAATTAAAATATGCATTGAAAGCAGCACAGAAGAACACATAGATTTTTTTTTACAGCGTGCTAATTCATTTCTGCTAAATTAATTTAGTACGTTTAATCTTCTTTTCACTAATTCGTTTATAAATTTGTGAGTGTGTTTAGATGATATCAGTAACGTGGTTCCTTATCACAGAAACTGTGGATTGCCCTGAAACAATAGCATACTGTTCAGTGAACGGCATTGAAAAGACATTTCAGAATAATACCCTGAAAAAAAAAGGCAATCGTACACCGAGTCTCAGGAAGATATCATTTATGAAGCGTCGTCAAAAATATTTCTGCGAGAGTGTATTTCAACTAATTGTTCTGACTTGGTATAAATGCAAATCCTTTAATCAAACTACCAGGGGTTAATAATCTAGTTTTAATTTTGCAAGTTTCATGTTTTCCATATATAGTTTTCGAGCATATTGTTGTGAAAATTATTTTTGCTCCATCTTCAAATTAAAAACATGATCTTTGCAATTGTGATAGTTTCATTCCCTTGCTAATTTTCGCCGATTTCCACACCTGTCCTTTCTTATATTTCAAGAATAGCAGAAAGAGCGTGAATCTGACTAACATTCCTCTTTCCCCAATAAATCAACGATATACAGCAAAACAAAGCTCTTCGTCTCAACGGGATGACTCAGACTTGATCCTGATCCGAAATTTCGCAGATAAAAAGTTGAATAGTCCCATGACAAGTTCGAGATCATATTTCATGTATCAAATAATTTGTGTCTTCGAGTTTCAACAATTTTCAGAAATATTCTATTTATTGTAACCGAGCATCAATTTTCTGATAATTTTTACTGTGAAAAAAGATTATCGAAGTTCTTTTATAACTTTACCGCTCATTCATCCCAATGTCAAATACGAAATTATCTTTTTCCAATTATTAATCTTTCATTCCATTACATCTTGCTGCAATTTATTTTATCATTTTAACTTTTGTCAAGCAAAATTCCAGTTACTAATAAATAAAAAAATATTGTAATTTTAGCTCTTTCAGGAAAACGTAAAGTGAGCTGAAATTGGAAAAAAATTATAGTAAAAGGCTAGATAGGGTTTTTTCTTTTCTTTTAAACTCTGTTTATTGCATTGAGAGACATAAATTATTTAAATAATTATGCTTAACATTACGGAATAGCCTAAAATAGGAAAAAAACAGTTAAAACGGGAATTAAGAATTTTCCACACGCTTGATCATATATATCAAAACCATTATAAGAAATGACGATAATAATAATCCACAGCCATAGACCGCAACAAGTGACATTAAGTGACCTGTCGTTCTATAAAAATATATGAATACCCATTTAATATTTTATAAACAATTTCGTGTAAAAGTAAGCTATAGCTGTAATAATAAAATTTAGTTTTTAAAAATTTAATTATTTCCGCTGTAACTCTAATATTTTTCTTTCCCATCATTGTTTGAAATTCCTCCCTGCGGGAATTATTTTTCCAATTCTGGAATGGGATGGGACAAGTATTTATAACTATTTCTACTAGTTCTGCAACTTGCATTTTGTATTATGATGAGTATATAGAATAATTTGTTGTGTGGAAGGTAATTCATCCAAAATTCCCCACACAAACTCAATTCTGAAAGCATTAATGAGTTCCTATCATAACATTTTTTGCGTTGGGATAATAATTGCAACTTCTCTCTTAATTTAATTAACATAACTACGGCCATCAACTAAATGAATATATTTCAGAACTATCTTCCGGAGAAAAATGCAAAGAATTTTTATTTGAGTGGCAACGAATGGGATCAATTAATATACATTAAAATTGCCAGCTTTCGTTTCTCCCGGTTATTCTAAAGTATATTTGTCTTGGACTTGCTACTGGTTCAAAAAGTCGAGAATTAAAAAAATTCTAGATGTATTTATTTCTTGGACCTAAAAGCTTTATTCCTTCCGAGAGGAATACAGAAATAATGCATGTCGCTGATACTTGAATTTATCGTTTCGATGGCTTCAATAAAATTTCTCTCACATAGAACAAGTTATTCTGACAGGAAAAATTAAAACGAAATCATTCATTGTTTCATATCGTATGAAACGTTATCATTTCTAATATGAACAGAATTAGAAGAGAATAAAGCGGCGTATCACGAAACTCCAAAGTGTAAATATTTTGTAACAATTATGCGATATTATATTATTACGAACATGTAATGTTGCTTTCCCACAATGTTAGACTTATGGTTGCAAAGAGACATTTACAGAGGTTCTTACTACCTATCGGGGAATAGAGGCCAACGACCCTCGAACTTGGCGACAAATTTGACGGCTATGGAGACAAAATGAAGACCTCAAAAATGCTGGAATTTTCTCAATATCTCTATTAGGGGCGGAGATATACAGAATTTATTAGATGATGTCACATCTGTGTGACGTCACATCCTGTCAAGAAAGGTATAAAAACAAGGAGTTGTTGAGATGAGACAATCGTCTTTGAATGTCTACGGAGTTCGAAGTATCTCTTTGGTTCTACTTGTTCGCTTTGCGTCACTGAGCTCTATTGTTCGTGCTATTGTTGTTATTGTTAGTGATTTGCTGTCTACTTCTACTGTTAATTTGTGCAAGTGCTGTTTTAACTGGTAACCTGCGCTTCGTGTTTTCCGGAATATTCGAAAATAAGGTGTCATTCTCCGTTATCCTGCTTGATGGACTGTTTTCACCGTACACACATCGGACGATTTTTGAAATAATATTCAGAGGCTTATTAATACTACCAATTTTTTGTAACCCTACTTTCACCAGACGTCTTTCCAAATGATTTAATTTGGTGTTTGACAAGTTTTGCAACAGCGCTAAATTTTTAATTATAAAGTTATTCAGAATAATATTTTCACTCAAGAATTATCACACGAAAGGTATTTGAAGAACATTTTTTATGGTTTATTCGTTTCTGCTTCTCCCGTCCAATATATACAATTTTTGACGCCAATGTTTTACATCGTTTGAACCGTATGATGTTCTAAATGAGTGGTGGCGAACCTATGAACCTCGGACCACGAAGGCTTTTTAAATGACCCACTCCTTTATTTTTATATCATTAAAGAGAGAACAGACAATGGGAAATATTAAAAAATTAAAGTATAAATATCTAATGTCGAATTCATAAAAAAATATTTCCAAGTGGACGTTGGCTAACTGATTTTTTAATGTGTCACAGCATCTGTGGTTGCAATTGTTCATAAACTTCACTTGCAAAAGTAAAACTTGTAGAACAAAAAGGAAACGTAATTTTTTATGGAATTTTAAAACTGAGAACAAAAAAAAACGCAGGTCAACAGTCAAGCTTTTCTGTTATTGAATTTTCGGTATTTCCAAATTGTTGGTACCCTCTTCACCACACGCACCCTTTCCAAGTGACGCTGTTGACTTAGTGACTCACGGTCTAGTATCAAAAAAATATTAAGAAACTTTTACAAATTCTCAAAAAGGTTTGCGGTCACTGTTCTAATTAGACGAAGTTAATTAATCACTTTTTTCATCAGATTAAGAGCATTCATTACAGTGTCCAGAAGTCTTATAGTCAGTTTCACAGGGAAGTTGAATTCCCATTAAAATAGTTGTTTATGCAGAACCATTTATTTTTTTACATAATACCACATAGATGCTTTATTTAGCTAATAAGTATCATGACAGGGCTTTGGAAGTTCGTTACTGACTTCAGATTAAAACTATCTTTATGGTTATGTTATTGTTTATTTATTTAATAGGTACTTAAACAGGGTTTAGGAAGTTGTTACTGACTTCAGAGTAGAACTTCCGTTATGGTTATGTTCTAAATTCCTTTTCTAGTTTTCTGGGTATGAGTTGTGAGATTAAAGGTAAAATTTCTCACTAGTTTTAAACATTCCAATCAAATTTAAAATTCAGTCAAGCTCTTTTTCTGTCTTTTTATAAGATAAACAATATATTTCATGCATCTCAACATTATATCCGGGACTAAATTGCTGCTAAAATAAGATATTAAAGACAGATAAATTTATTAAAGCACAAGGCAATCTGCAAACTGCAATAATTTAATAAAAATGGGTCTCTTAGTATATATTTAATTACTGCTATACTCTTACTATTCTTGTTGTAATTGCGGGATCTTTTGAAGAAAAGATGAAAACACTCGATTCTGATTAGTTTTTAATAAAATCAAATTCATTTGTTTATGTAAAAATACAATCACTTTCAATTATTACTCTACAAGTAAAATATATTTAATCCTTATAATAAAAGTTTTCTATTCAATTGATGTATTGCTGCTTTGAGTGTTACCTTCACATACGTATATGTATCAAGTTCAAATATTCATTTCGAAATTATCTTTATAAGAATTACTTCGGATGTGATCCAAGATAAACATTGTTTAATTTAACATTTATAAAAACGATGTGTTTCTAAGGGCAAATATTATAATATAATACGTTTTTTTAAAAAATTAGCAAAAAGTCATTCTAATGATAACTGTTTGAAGATGTTTTAAGAACTCAACTATTGAATCAAAACCACAAGTTCAGATACATAGAATGATTCAGTTCTTATGCAGAAAACTGAAACGCCTGTGTTCTGTTCTTCTCTTTTGTGCAGAACTTTCAATCAATTCATTTAATTTTTCCGATGCAAATTATATGGACGAGTTTTGGGGTTTGTTTACATGCCTGTAATAAGTATTTCGGTGTAATGCTAAGTTAATGGATCTTCAAAGTCCAACATACAAGCAGATAAAGTCAAGGTTTTTAATGTAAGTAAACAAACCAGAAAACTCGTCCATTCACTGCTTCGAAAACTTTAATTGAAAATCACCTAGCCTAACATCTTCAAACACTTTTACTTTCACCCCATAAAAATAAAGCATCTTAAAATAAGCAATTTATTTTATTTGTAACTGCTTTTACAGAATCCGCTTTAGAAATCAAAACTCTTCGAGCAAACGATTTCTAGAAACTATCCAGGGAGAAAGAGAATGTTTGCAAGCACCTGAATCTAATTTAAGTTCGCATTTCGTCATCTCGAATGGCAACAAATTAAATTCGGCGAGCTGAAGAGAGAGCGAGAAATGAATGTATAGTTATTAATCTTTTAAGCGTGTTGAGTTTCCTTTAAATAAAAATGCACAAAACACTGTTTTAATTATGAATGCGTGTAATTACCAAGTTTCCCAATAAAAGTTTGCCGCGGAATTTTGAGCATTCAATATCCTGATTACCGGGGAATTTCCTGTTCATTTTCGAACAACGATAATCTGTAGAATTTTGGAATCTATTTGCGTCTAATGTATTAAATTGGAACTATTTTGTTTTCACTTTATTGCTGAGCACGTCATGAAAATCTTTCAATTGAGCAAAATAATGCGGATAAAGCACGTTCTATCAGTTTGTTGAGTCTTTTTTGTTCATAGTAAAAATCTTAATACTAATTATGAGAATTAATTTTACAGCTAAAGCAAACATAATCTATTTAACTTTTTTATGGGCGCAATCTCAAAATTTGATTATTCAGTATTTAAATAAGAGAATTAAGAGCTCCAAAAAGGAGTTGCATCAGCATTCTCACGAGATGTTGATTTAAAGAAAATTATTACAAAGGCTGATAATGCAGATAATCCGAACAAAAATTGGAAAATAGCGGGAAATGAAGCAATAAAACAAAGAAAACTAGTTTTGAATATCGAATTGGAAAAAATGATGCAATTCGAAATACAATAGAATTTTAAAAACTGTGAAACAAGTCACACAAATACTTTCTTTTTCAATCGCTAATTTAGTTTTGCTGGATTAATTGCATTTCCCCGGCTTTTTATAGTTGTAATTTTTAACAGGATGAATTAGGGGGAGGGGTATTGGAAGCTGTATGGAAGCAATATGGATGTTTTGAAATGCAAGGTGGTATGGATTAAATTATACTTTCTCCGATCACTTTAGAGGTAATAATAAGTTTAACAAATGATTTTTTTAAAAAACACTTTTAATAGTGCACTAAAAGATAGAATTTTTTATTTAAATTAATTACTTTGTTAATTAAATTTTACTTTTATTTTAATTAACAAAGTTGTCTACTTTTTACCTTTCAATTTATAATTTATAATTCTAAATATTATGGAATCTTGAAATGAATCTTATTTAAAATTCCCTACTAGGTGACGCCACTCGTAAAGGATAAAATTTTAATTAAAATGTTTCATTTAGCTGACTTTCTGAAAATATTAAAATATATTTTATATATAAGGAAAAGGTATATTGTCATCGAGAATAAGCAAATGTGCAGCCATTTTTTCGTACATTTTCATTCATTTTCTACTTTTAATCTTGAGGGGCCACGGTAGCCTGGTGTTAAGGTTTCGACCTCTGCGCCGGAGGGTTCTAGGTTCAAAACCCGATTCCACCAAAGAACCGTCGTGCACTTTCCTACCACAACAAGAAACCCTTGGACAATGCTGCCTCAAATAGACGAGTCGAAGAAAGGATGGAAACGGGTATAAAAGCAACAGCAACATTTGGCAAACTAAGCGCACGCTGTTAGGCGAGGAATTCGTTTTCGACCGAAGTACAAGGCGAAATGAGATTTCTGCCGGTTCTATCTGCGCCAAATCAAGTAAAGCCCTTTCTCTCACCCCCAAAATGCAGTGGAATATCCCGTTTCCATAACGACCGCTACAGGCATGTCTGGGTTTTTTTCTGTGGCGGTAGGACAGTAAGCGGGTCTGATGCACGTTAAATCCGTCGGGGCCGAATGTCCTCCCGCTGCTGTGGTGCGGAAGTTTGGAGAGGGGGTGCTAGTTCAGGTGTCGTCCTCGTCAACTGACTGCGGTTCAAAATTACGAGGTCCGTCGTAAAATAGCTCTCGTGTTGCTTCAAAACGGGACGTAAATATAACTGAAACTAAAAACTAAATTTTATCTTGAGATCTGTTGTTTATCAAACTGACTACCAGGTTGCTTCACTTGTACGGAATCAATCTTAGTTTAACGAATGATTAATTCATAATTTAAATTATGAAAATATTAAAATAGTATATTACCGGCGAAAATGTTAATGTCAAAACTCCAGCTCATCAGAAAGTGACTGAAATAATTCATTGCCAAATTCCATCTTTACAAGAAACAAGTCAGCTCAAATAAACGAATGTAAAAAAGGTGACATGTGAACACAAACTCTTAGTTGGCAGCTTGCATTTCAGAATGAAAAATTGATTGAAAACTCAATCTTCAGAAGCATGAAGCAAGCCAATTTCAGAAAAAGTGTATGAAAAAAAGTTAAAAACTGTCTGTTTTTCTTTCCCCACAGATCTTTGTTGGGTGTTTGTGACAGCTGTTAGTATCAGTCTCATTTCTATACATTTTACTAGTCGTTTCTTATATGCATCCCCATTATGGTTGACATTTAGTTATTTATCTCCGCTTTACCATTCTCGGCAAAGGAGAATATTGCGTGTATATTTTGTTACTGCGTTTATTTAGACGTGTGTTACCATTCGTAAATTGATTTATTTGTTATAGGGCAAAAATTAAAATTAAATAATGAAAATTATATAAACCAGAAAAAACGCGGCAATCAAATTTGAATTGTTGAGTAGTTTGTCTTTTGAATTTTATGACGGCATAGAATTCGTTTTCCTCAGATGATGATAACTAACTATAAGCTTTCTTCATATATTCTTAAAATATGTAAAGACCAGCCCAGTTTATTATCAATTGAAATACCTAGGTATTTTAAATCATGTTTTATTTTTATACTAACATTATCACTTTTAAAAACTGGTTTTCTCTGAACTGCGGTGAAATCTAAGATTAGAAGCTTAAAATTTAAGCTTTAATTTTAATAGGTTACCTAAGTCCAACTGGAGCCTTAGCAAACCGCTAAATTAACACTGGCATACAACGGTAATTGAAAAGTTCATGCTTTATGGCGTTAGGGTCTGGGATGGAACTCTCATTGTCAAACAAATTAAGCAACCCCACAGTATCGAAAGAATCTTTGTAATTAAAATAACACAATGTTACAGAACTTCATCAACAAGCGCTTTACACGTTTTGAATGGGATTCCTCCCCTCCACATAACAGTCCAGGACTTATACTAAAAATTTCATGTTTTATAACCAAGACACTTTGCATTCAGTGTATATTTTGTGATGCCTTTATTTTATATTTTTTTTTCAATAACTCTTTCTGCGTATGGCCATTCAACTGACAGGGAACATTTACGGTTCCGAATTCGGAGCATACTGCAGCAAAAAGAAAATGTCCATCTTCAGAAATCAAAAACTTTTCAAAATACATTGCTATCAACTTAATTCGTATAACTCTGTTTTCCAAGCCGAGCTTGCCACAGGCCGGGCCTTGGAACGAGGAGCTAAAATAAAAATTTTCACTGACAGTCTCTAGTTAATCGAGTCTTTAAAAAATTTTAACATATCCAATTTCGTGTTAAACATTAAAAGGTAAAATAATAATGCCAGTGAGAAAGTCTGTTTATCTTCGGTCAAGGCCCATGCTGGCGTCCCAGGCAATGAACTTGCTGAGAACTAAACACAAACTGCAACATTTGCTGGGGAAAATATTAATGTCCCTCTTTCCTAAAAAATAAAATTAATGAATTTATATTAAGCAGCTGGACAAACTATTCGATGGATTCTGAAACAGGAACCCTAGTAAAGGGTTTGAATGTGTTTGTTGACCCTAACTTAATTATTACTAATAAATGTGTTATACACTTTTTAACAGACATGGGCCATTTGTTTCATATTTATATCATTTCAAATTGGCCAGCACTCCAAATTCCAAATACGGTTCAGGTGATGCAAACCACTATATTTTTTACTGTACTTTCACTAAAAAAATTTCTTTTAAATAGATCTACAGACACAAACAAAACCGCATGTTTTAAAATTTTAATTAATAACAAATTTGGACTTGTGAAACTGAAAGAGATTTTTAGGATTTCCAGTTGCATTTGCAGTAATCTTTCTAACTATTGAAACGTTGTAAAAAATATATCATTGTTTCTTTAACATTTGTGTGGGTTTTTTTTTTCTTCATAGTATATAAAATTTTAAATGTTTTCTATTGAATTGTCAAACATGTTGTTTTATGTTTAATATCCTAAGTTTTTGTTTAAATTTTTATTTGCCTTTTGTTTCCTGTTTTACTATTTGATACATCCTTGATGTTGTTTCATGAACTTTTTTGTCACATCTTTTGTCTTTTTGCTGTTGCTGTTGTTCAGAACTTTTGCTTTTGTTATTGGTTTTTTGGCATACAGTGTAATTCAGTTTTGATGTTCTCTTTTTTTCCTTTTGATGTTGTTTCGGACTCCCTGCCGCCCGGGCCAGTTCCTACACCCTCTGAGTAGACTGTGCGGCTTGGTCAATTAAATAAATAAATAAATTTATCCCTGGGAAGATAAATAGGACAAAATCAAAAGATAGCGAAGGTAAACCTCCAGTAAGAGAGATAATTTTGTATAGATTTAGAAGATTTTTTATTTATAACAATTATTAGTGTTGTTGAATTAGATAACTTGCCGTTAGTTTATTTTCAATACATAGCACTTCAAATAAATCATAGGAATTTGGAAAGCTCAACCATATTTATTTAAGAGAAAAGAGATGATGCAGTTGGTTCTCCAACTTGCTTCCGTTGTTAAACAGCGCGTGCGGAGATGTTCTTCCTCCACAATCAGCGCCATCTCGAGTTAGGAAAATCCTAACGCACAAGCACAATAATTTTCGAGCAAGCAATCTAAGTAACATCCTTACTTGGAAACCAATGGGAAAGTTGAGAGAAAACAAAGCGTTTTTAATGGTATGAATAAGTTAATTACTGCTTTAAATTACTGTGTTACTGTAGAAAGAAAAAAATTTAAATGCTTTCTCGAAAATCTATATATATAAAACTCAACGTATGTATATATATTTGTATGTATATATGTTTGTTCGTTCCGGCATCACTTACGAATGGCGGCACAAATTTTGATGAAACTTGGTACACAGGTTCCTCATTAATCGACTTGAATTACTGTAAGAGTAAATAAGCCATAATCCAGTCCCACAGGGCAGGGCGGGCCAAAATCTCAAATAATACATGTCACAAATAGGCAGCTTGACATGCTTGGGGATTTTGATGAAACTCGGTACACAGGTTCCTTATTAGCCTACTTGAAGTACTGTAGGAGAAAATAAGTAGGGCAGACCGGGGAAGGTTTACACACTTTTTAAACTTTTATTTTTCTATTTTAAGGCTTTAAAGTTTATCTCTCATTTTCATTACCAATTAATTAGTTAGACTTTAAAGTATCTAGTTTATATTTTTAAGTACTTTAAATTATTATATTTTTGTAATTATGCGATTTTCTTTACCATGATGTCACCTGTGTAAACTTGCCGCGGTCATGGGGAAAGTTTACACAATGCCTGGGGCACGTTTACACACCACCAAAAATGATTAAATAGAAGGCTTACAGTGATTAAAATACAACAAATTATATGCAAAGAAACCTAATTTATTTCAAAAACTACATAACAGATTATTAACATTATTAACAATTACGGTGAATCCTAATAGTTTTCGAAATCACTCTGATAATTTATACAAACAAAATATTTGGAATTGCCATTGGTAATGCAGTCCTCATGAGCCCACCTCTTACACTCGGTGCATTGTACTCACTGTTCGCCAGATCCTGATCTTCCTATGTATTTAAACAGTAAATACACAGACAATTTTCATCGTCATACTCTTCATCAGAATCAAAAGTTTTCTTGGTTTTTTATATCTTTTTACGCTCAACATTTCCCAAATTTTCTTTTAAAGCAAGGTTTTTCTTATTTTTAAATTTTTTATCCACACTGTTTTTCCGATTATTATAACGTATTCTAGTGGAGTTTACTGACTGAGACATAGTATGATGGGTTGATACTAATTTCCTCTTTCTTGATTTCTCCTTCTCTATTTGTGAAGCATTTTTTACAGGTGTATCTGTAAGAATTGATGTTTGCCTTTTTTCTCCTACCTCTGTTACTTCTTTTCCTTGGCCCTGCTTTTTAAAATGGTCTCACATCTTCAGGTGTTAGGAATGACTTTGTAATGCAAGTGCCATTTGTGCCAATTCGAACAAAAAAATGGCGATGGGGCAGGTTTACACACTGTGTAAATCTGTCCCATGTGCTGTGTGTAAACTTGCCCCATCGCCATTTTTTTGTTATAACTCAGCATATAAGCCTTATTCATAATAAAAATAATCAACTAAATAGCTTAAAATAACCACAAAAGAACAACCTAGGAGGATAATCCATAATGAGTTTTAATATTCTAATAGTACGAGATCTATAAAAGCCAAAAAGTAAGGGTAAAAATTTACTCAACTAGTAAAAAATCAGAAAAAATTGTACACTCCACAATCACTTTCAAGACTGCCTCCAAACTGGCGTGAGTATTAATGGAGGCAGAGACACTTCTTCTGAAATGACATGTGGAGCCCCCTGACCAATGGTATGTGAAATATAAGCCTTGTGTAAATTTTTCCCTGTACCAAACTTGCCCCGGTCTCCACTACTAACTCATGTCCTCAAGGCAGGGTGGGCCAGTCTCCTAAATACATGTAACAAATATGCAGGTTGACATGCTTTGCGTTTTTGATGAAACTCGGTGCAGATGTTCCTCATTAACCGGCTTCAAGTAGTGTAGGGGTAAATAAGCCTTAAAGCAAGTGTCAGGGCAAGGTGGGCCAAAGTCCCCAAAATACATATAACAAATAGGCCGGTTGACATGTTTAGCGATTTTGATGAAACTTGGTACACATGTTCTTCATTAGTCGACTTGAAGTACTCTTGGGGTAGATATGCACTAACCCAATCCCTCTGGGTATAGAGGGGGAAAATCTCCAAAATACATGTAACAAATAGGCCGATTGACACGCTTACCAATTTGAGTGGATTGGGCGATTGAAATTTGGTGCACATATTTTCAATTAGACAACTAAAAGTACTATAGGGGTAAATAAACGCTAATCCAATCCGTCAGGGTAGTGTGGGGAAAAGTCATTGAAATACATTTAATAAATGGGTGGATTGGCATGAAACTTGATCCAACCGGGACAATTCTGATGAGAGTGGGTACATATATTCCTGTTAGGCTGACTAAAAAGAGTTTCTGGGTAAATAAACGGTAATCAATTTCTTCAGAGAAGGGTGGAGAAAAATTGTCAAAATACACGTAAATTATAGAGTCGATTAACATGCTGTTGGATATGGCTAGGGCGATTTTGACAATATTTTGTAGATATCTTTCTCAGAGCCTGATTAAAAATACTCTATGAGTAAATGAACTCTAACACAATTCCTTTAGAATAGGGAGGTGTTAAGTCGTTTAAATACCTCTAACAAATGGGCCATGAAATTTGATACGAATAGGGAAATAATTTTGATGACACAGGGTACATATGTTCCTCACAGGCTGACTAAAAGTTCTATAGGGGTAAATAAAATCTAATCCAATTCCTCAGAGCAGGTTGGGGAAAAATCGTCAAAATACATGTAAACCCTTGGGCCGATTAACATACTGTTGGATACGGCTAAGGAGATTTTGTTGAATTTTGGTACATATACTTCTAATTAGCCAAATAAAAATACTGTAGGGTTAAATAAACGCTAACCTAATCTATGAGATTAGGAAAGGACAAAGTCGTTTAAATACGTGCGGCAAATGGATGATTGACAAGAAATTTGATACAGCTTAGGCAATTTGATGAAACATTATACATACGTTCTTCACAAGCGAAATAAAAGCATTTTAGCACAAATACTCACTCAATACCTCAAGTAGGGTGGAGCAAAAGCGCAGGGCGGTTGATCCAAAATTCGAAACTGCTGGAGCGATTTTGATGAAACTTTGGTACACGTGTTCCTTTTTAACCAATATGAAGCTCTATTGGGGTAAATAATGCCTAAGCCAATCCATCAGGGTAGGTTGGGGCAATGTCTTCTAAATGCACGTAGAAAAATGGGTTGATCGAAATGAAACTTAACTCGCAGGCTTCAACATATCGAACTAAAATATAGAGGGGTTAAGTCTTTTTCAATCAACCCTTTAGGATGATAAATACCGATAAGATCTGGAAAAATGTTTATTTAGAACGGCTGGAGCAATTTTGTCGAAACATGTTTCATTAATTAACGTTAAAACGCGTTAATTATTAAAATGTTATTTTAAAAATGACCCCAAAATTGTTCAACAACAACAAAAAGATAATACTGTATTAAGAAATGAGCCCTATCTTGCACTCTTCTGGGTTGGGTGGAGGTCAGTCATTGACATACATCAAGCAAATGGACCAATTAGCATGAACTGTTTTATGGCCAGGATCCCTGAAATAATAAGATGCCTCCAAATATTGATTAATAATGGAAGAAATATTTGCAATACACTACTGGCCAAAAGTATTGCAAGATTGTTAAAATGAGAAACATTTTGAGTTAATTTGAACACAATGGCTGTTATATGTTGTGTAGAATCGTGGGACATACAATCGTGGGAACTCACATTTTACAGTGAAAATTTTGTCATGAGGACATTTAGGGGGGGGGGGGGTCCACAAATTGATGAAGACGACAATAATTTGAGCTCACCCCGTTTCACAGAAAGCGAATAATGTTTTGAAACCTTGTTCAATCTTTTGGCTTCTTATGCACATTGCTAACATGCATTTTCATGAAAATATCATGAATATAAAGGCTTCTTTAAAACATCGCATATTTTTCGCATGTTTTTGGCTTATAACATCCAAATTTTGCTAAACTTACAGAATACTCGACATTATGCTAGGGAAGTATTTTATTAAAATGTGAAGTAAATATCTTGAATGTTTGAGGAAATATGAGTATTTGTAGTAAATACTTTTTAATTGCGTATTCGAGAAACATTATATAAATTTTCTTTCATAACTTCGAAGCCAGATATATAAGGCAGCTTATATAAAATTCCCAATCGAATTCCATTAAGATTTAGAAAGTTGTAGGCATTGCAACCAGCAGAATTTCTGTTGTTCTCTAAGAGAAACAAAATGTTGAGGGATTTTCCATAAATTAGTATTTTTTAAACTTGAATCTTCGAGTATTAATCGTAGAAGTGCAATTTTAATTATGTATTTCATTTACAAGATCAGATGGGTACTCAGGACATTCAACTTTCATAAAATTTAATATTGCTGTTCGAAGACTGAAATTTAAAACATATTGATTTGTGGAGAATCTCTCATCATTTTATTTCTCTTAATGAACACCATAAATTCTGTTGGTTGTAAAGCCTACAACTTTCTAAATCTTAATGGTATTCAACTGGATGTTTTATGTAATCTGTCTTAGATACCTGGATTCGACGTTATGAAAATATCCGTTATGTTTCGCGCATGCGCAGTTAAAATGTATTTGCTACAAATGCTCACATCTCCTCAAATATTCAAGGTATTTATTTCATATTTTGACAGAATGTTTCTCTAATATATGGTCAAGTATTCTGTAAATTTCTCAAAATTTGGAGTAAAACTCTGCATGTTAAAAGCATGTTAGAAGCAAAATTAATTTTTAAAACAAATTCACTATATGCACGTGCCATAGAGTTACAAAATTCTTTCCAGATTTGCCATTTCAAAATTTTCCGTGGTATTTATTATTCATTTCCAGAAAAGAATCAAAGGCATTTTACAGAAGAAATGAATATTTCTCAGGAAAAATCCAATAAATATAAATCTGAAATTTCACCCTTTTCTGTTATTCAGTCCAATACCGTTCTCGGAAAAGTTGCCATTACGGACGAAAAAAATCTCATTGCAATACTTACAATCTACGGTTATTTCCAAACTAAGATATTCGAAGAAGAGTATTTGACCAAACTTTTTATGGATTCCATCTAGGGAAAAAGCTTCTTTCGTAGCATTGAGAACCACAAATATTCCAGGAAAGGCTATGTAAATGGTGAAGAAGCATTGAAAAATAAGAAGAAAAAAAGCTATAGATAAATATTTTTGCTTTCTAAAGCCGAAGTGCATAAAAGCAGTGTCCCATGTTTCCGAGAAAACTCTGCTGTGGCCCCGCACAGAAAATAAGACTGAAAAACTCAATATCGTATTCTTTATTACACCTGAGTTCAAATTCTGATGAATAGAACTCATGGATACGCTTCAAATCATGTCCGGCATTTGAAATAGTTTTCGATACTTTTTCTGCATTAAAAATATAAAAGAATATTTCTGTAACACAGAAATTTTTAGTACCACGTTTTGCAAACTTTTGTGGTTTTTGTAATATATTTTATTTCACCTGAGTAAGCCATACGAATTAAAGAAAATCTAAGATAAATGCTGCGTTATTTTTTAGTTAATGTTTTAAATTGGTGGTTTTAAAATGGGTTGAACACGCATGCTTTTAATATGACGGAAACATTTTTCTGTACAAAAGCAAAGAATTATATATTATTATTGCTGGTATATCCGGATTTGCTCGGGATGAGAATACTTCCATGTCTAATAGTTTTAATGGAAAAATACTTTTATATAGAATATTATAATACACAAAATTCTCTTATCGTATTAACCGCTTTTTTAATATTAAAGAGAGAATATCAGTTGACCAAAGGATTTTTAAAAACCACAGAAAGCTATTTTTCTCTATAATTTATTAATAATTTTTAAAGAAAGAAATAAAATTTAATCAAACACTGCAAAAAGCAACTAGGAGGCAAATAAATAAAATGTTTTAAAATACCTGTAACATTTTCATTTAATAGGTATGGAAACACTAAGAATCAAATGATTTATTCTATGCATGGACTCTTTTTCATAAATAAAAATTAACTATTTAATTAATTCCGATAAAAACCCCATTACGCTTCATAGTTTTTGCTAACAAAATTTGAAGAAAATCTAAGTAGTTTGGATTCCCATTTGGCGCTTCAGTATTATTTATATAGATTGTTTAACCTTCTGTGTGCGTCACCAAAAGATCACAAACAGCACTTGTGGAATAGAAAGTTTTTAATTAATAAGAAATTATCTATTTCATAAATTGTGACGAAACCTTCACTAAGAACTTCCTTATACTTTATAGTACTTGTGAGTAAAATTTGAAAAAAAATCTATTCAGTAGTTGGGATTTCCTTAGTGTAGAAAAAAATTGGTCCTATAGTTTTACTTATATAGATAGTATAAATACCGAATTTTGTGTATCATATTACTCTAATGCTGAATAAATTTGTATCAAATTTCGGACCCAGTAAATCGAAGGGAAGAGGTCTGGTAACTTTAGCTTTGTTATATTAACATCCCGTTTTGAAGCAAAGCTACGACTATCTTGGGACGATTCGTAATTTTGGACCGTAGTCGGATGACGAGAATGACATCTGTACTGGAAATACCCCCTCCAAACTTCCTCGGCAGATTTAATGTACATCAGGCTCACATACACGGCGGATCTTCGGTGGAATCGGGCTTTGAATCTGGAACCCTCCGACCCCCGAAGTCGAGACCTTATTTCTCGGTCACCGTGACCCTGGGAAGAGGTCTAAAAGGCATACTAGATTCGCTTCTCTCTACGACGGAGCTAAGCACGAAACACACTATATTATGGAAGTGGACGAGGAGAAGTCGAGAAGAGAATATTCCCGCTTGATGCATTGCAATTCATATGTAAGGGGTCTATTCTGGTACCCCCGGTTGGTTTGGGTTCCGTTGTTAACGTGCGGAACCCAACCGGGGGTACCAGAGTAGACCCCTTAGTTAAACTTTCCAACCATGAATTCATCCGATACTCCCAACTGGAGTTCTAACTGTTGTTGACGGGACTATGGATTTGTTTTAAATTTAAACTACACTACAGACGGAAATTAGAAACACTGTTCTGAGTGTCTACGTTTGATGCATATGTACATAATTTTTATATATTTTCAATAGTTAAATAATTGCTTCTAATTTAGAATCACTGAAATTCACAAACATTTCATTCAATTTGAAAACTTATAGTTTTCAAATTGAATATGGTTTTTGAATCAATTGATTCAAAATTCGACGTTTAATCCAAAATTGAATAATTGCACTTTGCAATAAATATATTGCAAAGTGCTAATCTTTTCTCATTTCGAAATTCCCGTTATTATTCATATCTTCAGGATATACTAACAATAACAAGTAAAAAAATCTCTCTTCTCTGTTTCTAACTGGAGACCAGAGAAATCTCTTTTATATCTGGCATTCATGGAGAAGAATTCTTGCGAAATTCTTGAGAAGGTTTATAAGTTTTGATATATATACTTTTGATTTAAGCTCTGATTTAAAATATGCTGGTTTAATAGAAACAACTGAAAATAAAAATTCGGAATGTTCTCCTCATATTTTCCTCTTTTGTATGCCACATATTACATAAGAATAGAGGAATTCTATTCAAAAGTTTCTTCTTAAAGGCTTGTACCGCATGAAGAAAGCGTTTCCAACCCTGCACTGCTTTGCGATTCCGAATCACACCCTCCGCCTCTCTCGGGTTTGTCGCACTCGTGCTGCACATATATGCTCTTCCCACCATCACTACTTATCTAATAAATATAATAAGAAATTCTTTCTCATTAATATTAGTTTAATTTTAAAAAATCATCCTAATTAATTACCTGCAAAATCCTGCTTCTAATTTTATAAAAAAAACCATTGTTTGATATTTAAATGAATGTTTAATAGCTTTAGACTCTTTTATTAGATGATAGTCGTGAAAATGATAGTCGTCTTCACATTCATAATTTAAAAATATTATATATGCTTGTATCTAGAAAATTTTCACTGAAAGTGAAGTGGCTATGTATGAAAAGAGAAAGGAGAAAAAACGCACCTGATTATTTTTGCCAATTGTGATTCATATTGATAATCCAAACATATTCTTCTCCTAAATCGTATTCTACGAAGAAACGAATCGTTACATTTTGCACATCAAAATATAAGCAAATAAATAAATTGAGCAAGCATTTAATTCACCAATAAAAAATGTAATGCCAAGGTGCGTCTCTACTATCAGATAACAAAAACAAAGGTAATATAAAACATTGGAACGGGCTCGAAATTCATAGCTCCGTATCCCCAGTAAAATAATAAGCAAGCTCCTATTGTTACTTTGAAGAGCAAATGTGGCATTTATTTCGTGAAATGATAGCTCATTTTGTGTTTTCTTATACCTCTATTGTCAGAATTTTGAAAAAGCACATAGCCATTTTCTATCTTATTGTTTCGCAAGAAAAATACTGTCTCATGTCGCATGACGCAGCTGAAATAAAGCAGCCATTATATTGCTTTTCGGAAATTCCTTTCATTCTGATCTCGTTGTCGTTCTCTAATTCCGGTAACTGCGGCTGCCGGACTCGCTAATGATGTTATAGAACTCCTCCCCTCCACCCAACCCATCGTGAACGTCTTTTTCGAATTGTCATCCCTTCAAATGGACGATTTAATGGTCTGAGAGCATTATTTAAAAACAGACGTTCCTTCAATTATTTATTTTCTCTCCCATTAAGTTTGCATCGATGAGAGCACCTTCGATTAGAATTCCATATATTAATTTTTATTTTCATATTGTGTTCTACTTATATCTTAGGGGTTTTTTTTCTCCCAATTCCCCGAAAGAATTTGCTGTGGCATCATTAGAAAACAAATAGTTTAATCAGTTTTCTTCGTTGAACAGTCAGCTTAAAATTTGTTAGAAAGTTAACCAGTGAAAGATCCAGTTGGAATAAAAGCTTTACATGAAATTTTCGTTAGAGATTTTACAACTTTTGTTAATTTCCTTTGGAATTTGAAACCTTATTTTAGTTATTATGCAATTTCACAGATCTGGCAAGGTTCTATAGAGGCTTATTCTGTTCATTTTTGCGAAAACAAGAAATATTTTTGCACATTATTTCGCACAAATTAATTTCTAAATGCATTATCTTGCGATGTTTGCTAATACGGCCAGTATCTAGTAATATAGTTATTAACTTTAAGTGGTCTTTTTCTGTACTTTTAAATTATTCTTCATAACCGAAGTTTTAGTTCAAGGAAAAACAAAGCTGTTCATATGTAGTGGCTGTTTTCCGAAGATTCAGAACCTGTTCAAAGTTTGATTTGAATACATGAGCTTTTAAACATGTAACGAAAATAACTCAAGATTTTGTAAAAGGTCATTATATTAGAAGTGACCGTTTCTATTGTTTTTGCAAAACGAAAGAAAGGTTAAAAATAACCGCATGAATCAATAAAATTTAGACTGTTATTTTCCCAGTCGTTTTTAGAACCAGACTTTTAAACAACAAGTCAAAAATGAAGAGATTAATTAATTTTATTAAATAATTAATTCAATAATTCAAATTTAATTTTTAAAAATCGGAAATGTAAGCAGTACTCTGCAATACGCTGCACAGTATAAAGTTAAGTTATGTATCGAAGCGCATAGACAAGTCAAGAAGCCATGATTCGAATGAATTCGTTACAACACAGAAAACCCATTTTTTGATAGTCGAGAAATATTGCCACCTGTAAATATTATTCAGGTTAATATGAAGTACACAGGAAGAAAGTATCACATTAACTTATCATTTGCAAATACTCAGAATATTGTGCAAGTTGTAAGGAAAAGTGACAAGCTAGTCTTATTACACAGATACACTAACTCTAAATACGATTTAACACGTATGTCAGGGATGTGGGCTACTTTTATAAAACATAAGTCAAAATTTTAATATCGATAAAAGTTTATATATAAACAATAAAACTCATCAAATAAATTCGATGCTAAATAATTCAAATTTTTTAATTAGCAAAATGTGGTTTTTATGATTATTGTTCGAATTTATTTTAAGCATTCACATATTAAATCAAAACCCGATAGATATTTCGAATGACTCTGCTCTGATGAATGAAATTGAAAACAATTTTTTGTTCCTTTGAGAACTTTTCTTTTATGTAAACATTTAATTTAATTCATTATATTATTCTAAAGCAAATTAAATTTACTGTTTCGTATGAACATTAATTGAAAATCACTTTTATTTCCACTATAAAAATAATATATTGAAGGACAAACAATTTGTTTTATCATTAAATGTTCTTACGAGATCCGTTTAGAAATCAGAACCCTTCGAGCAAACGATTTCCAGGAACGAAAACGATCTAACGAAAAAGAAAATATTTCCGAGCACCTGATTCTAATTTAGTTTCGTATTTCTTCCGCTCGAATGGCAACAGAGTGAATTCGTATCTGCTCGAAAGAACGAGAAATAAAAGTATATGTAACAATTACTGGATTTTTTGCATCTTTGCTTAATAAAAATACGCAAAATGCTGTTTTAATTGAGAAAACAAGCAATTATCCAGAGTCCCAATAAAATTTTGAAGCGGAATTTTGCAATATACTGATTCCTGCGGAATTTTCTGATCATCTTCGCACAGCAATGATTAGCAGAATTTTACAATCCATTTGTATTTGATGTTCTAAAAAGGAACAATCTTCGTTTCGTATTATAATTCAGAGAGAAAAATATTGAGCAAGAGAATGCCTATGAAGCTTGTTTCAACCATTCATTTGTGTTTTTTTGTTCATAATCAATTCTCTTATTTTTGTTTAACATTTGATTCTAATTATAAGTATTAATTAAACAGTAAATCCAAACATAATATTTTTTCCCATTTCTAAAGAGAGTCGTCTCAAAATTGGTTTCTTGAACATTGAAGTAAGATAATAACGTACCCCGCCCCACCCAAAAAAAAGGCTTCATCACTATTCTCGCAAGATACTGATTAAAAGATAGATAATTGAAAGGCTGATAATCCCTAGGAGAAGTTTGAAAATATCGCAGAAGTAGGAGAGAGTGGGTTAAAACAGAGTGCAATGATTTTGGCGCTATTAATTTCCCTTTTTAGCGGACAGATTCTGAATTACAGTTCACTATTCAAAAAGAAGGAACAGCCATAGTGGCCGTGTTGTTGCTGTTGAATTCACTGCGTCTGTGCAGGTGAATTTGTTTTAAGACGTCAACTCTCTAATGCTCTTTGGTTTCTAAACTATCCTTATTTAATAATAATTGCAGATATAAAAACTATATTTAGTCCATCTTATTACATGTTTACTAAGGATTTGTACCCTATCAAACAATAAGGATTTAGTCCAATTGTTGCATGGTTCTGTCTCGTTTTTTTATGTCTTCACTCGAGGTAAAACCGGATACATGATGGGGCGCATGACTGGGCCAGACAGTATTGACGATTCTTCCCATGAAGACGATAGAAACACATCAGACGTTGATTGCTTATATTGTAATGATGTATTTTCTAACTTAAAAAATAAGAAAAGTGGATCCAATGTAGAAACTGTATTAGCTAGACCCAGGAAAGAAGCAGTGGCGCGTAGAAAGAATACAACTCCTTTATATGTGATTTCTTTTACTAATTAAATATATATAAAATAAAAATTTCTTCGACTGTTCCACTGAAAATCTAGTTTTCCTAATTTTCCCTTAAGTTAACATGTGAACCCGGTTTTACCAAACTAGTGGGATAAAACCGGGTGGCGCGACTTTTTTCTATAAAAAAAATCATTGATAAAAATTGTAGTGAAATTATGACTTTTCTGGAAAGATATATTGTACTCCGTTAAACAATGAGTATTTTAATATAATTTGACAAACTCTATGTCTAATAGTTTATCTCCAACAGGCCTAGTCTTAGATACCCGGTTTTACCCCACTTTCCCCTATAAAGAATGGAGGGAAACAACTTTTTTTTAATTAGAAGATAATATATAATTTAAAATCCAATATAGCTTAAAAAGAAATGAAACAAATAATAGAAAATGCTTTCTTTTTCGAAATTCGTTAACCTTTTCTGAGCTATAACGGGAACTTGCTGAAAACAGGATCCCACAATATTTTATAATCATCATAGTGAACATGAGGAGTGATGGGAAGTTGTATGTTGTAGCAGATTGCAAGTTCTGAATTATAGGATATTAAGAATTCCCTATTAAAGAGCAATGTACAGAAAAGTATTGGAAGCAATTTTTAGAAACACATTTTTAATAGTTTACTAAAAAGTAGAATTTTTTATTTTAATTATTTTCTACATGTTACTTCTAAATTTATAATTCATTATTGTAAATATTTTAGGAACTTGAAAACGCTTTTTCTCAAATTTTCTACAAGGTGATGTCACTCGTATGGAATCAAAATTTAATTAAATTAATCGATTAACTGATAATTAAGTTCTGAAAATATTAAAATATTATATTGTCATTGAGAACACGCAGGTGTACAAAATCTCAAACTCTAGTACACGAGGAAGTGAGTGCAAAATCGATTCCGAAATTTCATCTTTACAAAAATGAAAGCAGTGAAGTTAAATAAAAGTCTGTGGAAACAGGGGTCATAAGTACGCTAAAATGTTGGAGGAATGGTAGCGGACACCATACTCTCTCCAGATCAAGGTTCGTCGAGAATCGCTCTGTGAAGAGGAAATGGTACCTATTTTGCTGTGTCCTAGAATGGCGTTCCTGGATCCACAAGAAAGGGCTACCTTCTGCATTGTGTTAACGAGAACAGTTATCACAGACATAAAGGACCTTGCCACCTAGGTTTGTAGATAATTTAGTTAGAAATTATTGTTCCAGTCACAGCAGCGAGATCCCAAGAGAGTTCTTCAGCCGTTGGCTCACTTTGACGCCGTGCAATTAATGCCATGTATTGATCATTTACAGGTGTCGTAGCTCATAGCCAACTACGGACTAATTTCCTGATTATGGTATCGAAATTTGGAACTGGCTTTGAAAGAATCCCCTCTTCGAGGCCCACTTAACCATCCACCGACGTCAGCTCTAGACTGCCCAGCTTGACGCCTACCAAAAAGTCTCTACCTTTTGTCCGTAGTCAAAACGTTTCCGAGAACTCATTTATGTCGCAATCAGTAAGTCATTCGTGATATTTTTCTTCTAAAAACTGCACTTCTATAGACGAAAATCCCAAATGGGAAAATCAGACATTTTCCAATTTTCTTCAAAAATGTTACATTTTAAATTTTAAAATGAACCTTATGCAAGGTAGATGATTACGTTGCTATGACCATTCTCCAAATTATACAACACGTTAATTTTTAGCAAAAAAAATGCTTTTGAAACTTAACTTTTGGACACCTGTGTTGTTAAAAATATTTGACTTCAAAACGAATTCAGTCTATACAGGTGCCATTGTCTACACAGCTCCTTACAGTTCTACCAAATTTAAAGTTGTCGGTGGTATTTATAATCCATCCTCAGAATAAATCAAATATATTGCACAAAAGCAAAGATGCTCATTTCCCAAGAAAAATTCAATAAATGTAAATTTTAAATCTCAACCTCCTCAGTTATTCAGTCCAATAAACATTTTCTGAAAAGTTGCCATTACGGACGAAAAAAGAATCTCATTCCAGTACTTACAATCTATGGCTTGCTCCTACCGAAAACATTCGAAGAAATCTTTGGCCAAACTTTTTATGGATTCCATCTGGGGAAAGAGATTCTTCTGTAGCATTGAGAGCCGCAAATATTTCATGAGAGGCTATGTAAATGGTGAAGAAGTATTGAAAAATAATAAAAAAACACTTTTCTATGGATAAACATTTTTCCTTTCCAAAGTCGAGGTCCGCGTTTCCGAGAAGACTTCTGTGAGGCCCGCATAGAAAATAAGACTTCAGAACTCAGTATCGTATTCCTTATTACACCTGAGTTCGAATTCTGATGAATAAAATTCAAGGATTCCACGCTTCAAATGATATAAAGAATGCCAAGTGTTGTTTTCTTAATTTTGTTTCTGTATTTAAAATAATAAAATTTTAAATATCTTTTTTTATTTCCCCGAACATTTTGGTGCATGTTTTGTAAATTTTGTGTGCTTTATAATTTTTTTTATTTTATTTTTGATGGAAAAATGGGTAAATCCTGTAATTTATGTAAATTTTATTTCTTTTCATTTCAAAGTCCGCTATACCAATCAAGCTTTTAGACACACCTCTCGCGTCAAGCGAAAAGTATGCTCTATTCCCCATATGCCTTTCAAGGAGATGGCCATTCATATGGCATGTTGGTGTAGAATTTGAAATTTTAATTAGTTATTTTTGAAGTACTTTGAAGCATTTTTGTAGTACCAATGTGTAAGTGGAATTATTCAATCAATTTTATAGTTTTTTCCTCGTTTTATTTCTCATCAGAGCGCAACTTTTCCGTGCTATTAGCGACATGAAAAAAATCTTGATCTTTTTCGGCCCACAGTAATGTATAGCCTACTCCAGATTCTAAACATGTATTTGATAAACGTAATAAAAAATTATTTCGTTTTGAATATATATTTTTAGTTTAACACAATCTAATACTAATTCATTTATTGTTAATAAATTTCTGCCTGTAATATGGAAAATAAACTTATTTCTCAGTCTGAGATTGAAAAAACCGACTTCAATTTCAGATTTCACGCATCGAAAAAAGGTGTATTGAAATACACTATTTCTGATGCATTCCTATTTACAATTGATTAATTACACAGAATTTTTATAAATAACTAATCACCATTATAAAAAACCAAATTAAAATTCATATTAAAATGAAACATTTCAAATTTCGTTAGGTGAGTGTAAATCAATTTCACATTCATCGTACAACCACTGTGTCTATCCAATTCACATACTGAGTAAATGAACACAGACAACCCTGAAAATTTCTGAACAGAGAATAAGTAGAAACTTTATCCCTCAATGGTTAACGAGAAAGGCCTTAAGATAAATTACCTATCAAATTCAAAAGTGGAATTTATGAGGGAACAAATTATTTCGAATCCTTTCATTCCGAAAGAGTGTTCGAATCGGAGTAACAGCTCACATCTATCTAAATTAGTTAACACCGGTTAGTTAATGAATATATAGAAGGGAAATAGGTAAAATTCCGGTCTCGAGTTTCGTTTTCATTGTTTTATAAATAATCCTTGTTCCTTTGTTAAATATACGATTTTATAAGGGATTTCGGATTTAATTAGAATTTTCAAACGCCTTTCAGTAAGAGAAGTTTAAAGTGTGAAGTCGTGAGACTTTTTGAATTGAATTCTACATTATACATGGATGTAGGGAATGGAATAAAAGTTTTTTGAGCTATGTATGCTTTTGTGATATATAAGATGAAAAAAATAAATTTTATTTATTTATATTTAAGAGTGGCATAGGTTGCGAACAAAACTATGGGTTCAATCAAATTATACATCGCAATATTTTGACACAAACAGTTCAAACTTGGAGGTTTACAGCAAAAACGCACAGAAAATAATTCAAAATTCTACAGAAAAAAATGATCCTTATCATGAAGAAGGAGCCGTAATTCGTGAGAAATAATCTCATACATAAAGACTTCAAAATTGAATATTGCATCCAGAAGCTGTCTAGGAACTTCTCTTCAACCAAATCAAGATCATTCTAACCAAATCATCAGCAGTCAGACATTTTAAGTCCGCAATGAATTGAAAGGTGCAAACCCATACGCCACTACCAAATGGTCCCTTCCCCATGAACCACTCTATTTCGAAACTTAAAATCTTCTGTACTTTTAGTCGACCAATGAAACACTTGTGTGCCAAGTTTCTTCAAAATCGCCCAGACGTTCATAAACGATACTGAAATATTTAACATGCATTGCTAATATAATAGCCCAGATCTCTCGGTAACTCTAGACATAGCACTGTGAGACGTTAAACAGCATTATTTTATTGTTAGAGAACCTAAATTTCAGTAATTTTAAATTTAAAATAGTAATTGTCGTTCTAAATTCAAATTTAATAGCTCTAAAATAGTGAAATAAAATGTTCTATCGATTGATATAAAATTTATCTCGATATGATCAATAGTTCCCGAAAATGTTTTAATTATATTAATCATATATTTCAATCAATTTCCGTTCTTCAATTTCAATAGGAAGTAGAAAATTATGTCAGTGGTATATCATGCTCGTGATATCGTTTGGACGCCACTACGCATCTCATTATTTATTGCAATCGTGATGATAAAATTTGATAGTATTTTTTGGCAACGTTTGGCAAGCGGCGAAGTGCTTTGTTTCTAAACTAGAATTTCTATCTACCCAGATTATATCGACTAGATTTTCTAGATTTTTTTAGACCAAGAGGTTTTTTGAATAAAGAAATATGTAAATAAAAAATTTATATTTCCTCTCCTAAAACATATGTTTATTTTATTTGTTTTAAATCAATGTTAAACATTTCTCTCGCATATATATCTATTTAAACACGTCAAATTTGATGGGAAATCTCACGAATGAAGAGGCAATTTGCACCCGTCATACCGTGACGGGTGATTTTTCTAGTACACTAATACTCACACATATAAACGTTTAGTTTTATCAAGATAGATTTACTGTGGCGTTCAGGTAATTGGTTTCTTTTTTTGTTATTGTTGTTTATTTTTCAGCCATAAAATCTGTGCCAGGTTAAAGTGCTTTTAGCGGCATGGTTTCTGTTGGCAACAGCTGGGAAAGCGCTGTTACTTTATAATGCCTAATTAGCGAAGGGCGTTTCACACACACAACATAAGAAACAAATCAAATTCTTAAGACAAGCCATTTATGAAATCGATGACATTCCAAATGCAAGTTAAAATGTATAGCATACCCATTATTTATTTAACTGAATTAACTATTCATACTGACTACAATTTTAATCTTGGAGTCTTCTGTTTATTCCTGAAGTAAAATAGGGATAGACTTAGTCCTAAATATACCCTGGTGTGTTAAGGAGATATATAAACAAGTATAGATATGTTAATCCGTGAATACATTTATTAGAAAAATCGGTTCCCCGATACAAGAAGTGTTCTCTTTTCATTATTCTCCTTACATGCACATTTTCTTTCTTACATCGGTGTACTTATTAATGTTAATACCTTCTTATCGTATCTTATCTTCATCTAGTGTATTGTTACAAAAATGCAATGCCGCTTCCATGCCTTGTTAGTCTTATGGTTAGGAAGAGAGATTTACAGGGATTCGTATCGGATGGAAGCTAATGACGCCAACATTGGCAACTTGGTTACAAATTCGGCGATTTTGGCAACAAAATGTAGATTTTAGAATTTTCAAGAATTATGGTTCTATCTCCCATAGGAACTGAGATCTGAATTTTTTCCAGAGAATTTCATGTGACTTCAAGCTCTGTTCGAACAGCTATAAATACCGGGAGGTTCGAAGAAGAGAGTGCATCACTTTGGAGTTTTGTCTGTAGTACGAGATGGTGAGTTGAGCGTTATTGAAAGTGCTCGTACTGTTATTACTAGTGATTTTCTGTCTGTTTGTGCTGCTAATTTGTACAAATGCTGTTTTTCTAGTTACCTGTGCTCCGTCTTTTCCTGAATATCCGTAAATGAAACGTCATTCTCCGTTATCCTTCTTATTGAACTGCTTTTCATCGTTCACACACAGGACGCAATATGAGTAACAATTTATTCATTTATGTGGTTACCATGATAAATGAAGCAAGGTGATACATCGATTTGCATTGTGAAATATGTCAGAATCATTGATTTCTTTAACCCTACAATAAAGGTTCGGGCGATAAGAAGCACATCATTGACTGCGAGAAAAGATATTTCGTTGTTAAAATGTTAAAGAGCTTAATTTGAAGAAGCAAATCCCTGCGATTTTTCTTATAGCTAGGTAAGGAGAGGACACCTAGAGACGAACGAATTGAGAAATCTAGTGCGTGAACAGTGCTATCGATATCTGAGCATGCTCAGATGCATGAAAAAATTAGGAAAACGTGATGTGCATGAGCAGAATATATTTCAATGACTTCTTCATTCGCAGAGCGTGCCTATCACTTGTAAATAATGGCATATCCACTTTAAAATATTAGAGATCTATCAGTCCTGTTACAGTTTCGAAGATTTGGGAGAAGTCAGATATTGTGTCGTTCTCGTCATAGATTGCTTTTTATCTCAAACTTGCGTTAAGCCCAAGTTTACACTCAGAATTTCGCTTGGTAGTCTTTATGAATACCGATTCATGTTTCGAACACATATAGAACGTTTTTATGAAAATGGAAATGGCGAAAAGAAAGGAAGAAAACGAAGACAGCTCAATACCTTTGCCCTTTATTATTTATTTCCATAACCCAAAAAAATTATTTCTACAAAATCCGATTCTACGACGAAACAAATCATCACATTTGCTTGGCAAAAAATAAAAAAAAGATCGAACATTTAATTTACCGATAAAAAAAATGGAGAATGGAAATGTGTCTCAGACAAATAACAACAATAAAGCTAAAATGAAACACGTGAACCGGCATGAAATTCATTATTCGGTATCCCTAGTCCAATAATAAACGATCCTCCTATTGTTTGTTACTTTGAAGAGCTAATATGCATTTATTTCGTGAAATGATAGCTCATTTCGTGTTTTCTTATACCTCTATTGTCAGAATTTTGAAAAAGCACATAGCCATTTTCTATCTTATTGTTTCGCAAGAAAAATACTGTCTCATGTCGCATGACGCGACTGAAATAATGCAGCCATTATATTGCTTTTCGGAAATTCCTTTCATTCCGATCTCGTTGTCGTTCTCTAATTCCGACAACTGAGACTGCTGGACTCGCTAATGATGTTATAGAACTCCTCCCCTCCACCCAACCCATCTTTTTTGAATTTTCCTCCCCTCTAAATGGACGACTTAATGGTCTGCGAGAATTATTTAAATGGAGATATTCCTTGATTTATTTCTGTTTTCTTTGTCTTGTTTAAGTTCGCATCGATAAAAACGGAGGCAAATAAAATTGTCTGTCGTTTTGAAAAATTCTTCGAATAGAATTTGAAATCGTATTTGTGATCTTCAGATTGTGGTTCTGTTTATTTTCCAGTTTTTTCCATTTCAAACTTTTCTTTTAATTCTTAGAAAGAACTTGTACCTATCCTATAGAAGACAAATAGTTTAGTAAGTTTTCTGCATTGAAGAATTCGTATAAAATTTCTTAGAAAGTAAGCTAGTAACGCACCCGTGCTTGAAAAGGCTTACGTGGAATTTTCAGAAAACAATTTTGTGTTTGTCAACGTTTTGGAATTTTAAAGTTTGTTTTAGTTTATATGCCATATGAGATGTCAGGAAAGGATTCAAAGCTAAATCTATGATGCTCTACAACTTTGTAATTCACTTTTTTCCTCTGTCTTGTACCATTTTAGAGTTAATAAAGCTAACTCCACCGTTTTCCACCAGGTGGCCCTGTAAGTGGTTTCATCCAGTAGAGCATAGTTACTTGATCATACCTAGACACCACTCTTATGAACATAGCTGCAGCCATTCGGTAGTTAAAAGGGTGGTAAGGGACTTTAGTGGACACCCTGTATAAGACATCAATATACTACTACTTCCAAAAATTCCTGAACTAATTTTATTATGTAATAATGAGAACGATAGAAGCTGTTTATTTGGTGCTTCCTTCGAAGTCACTTCCCTATGCAACTTTACATTTTTGTCGCCGTTCATACAAAAATGTAAATGCGGATTGCAAAGCCTTTTTTCACCACCTCCTCCAGTGCCTTGCTCGTTGTTTGCTGCACTTCTTCGGAGCTTGAAAATCGCTGCCCCTCAAGTAATTCTTTCTTCCGAAGAAAAAGTTACATGGGGCGTCATTAAGGGAATAATCTAGTTGTGGAAGCACCGGAATATAATGTTTTGATAGGTAATTTGACAAGAGAAGGGTACTGTGAATCGGTACTTTATCGTGTTGGAACACCCATGACTTGGCCTTCCAAAAATCTTGTCGCTTGCATATCACAAATCATGCAGACGTTTAAGGAGTTTAACTCTTTCTTTCTTTCTTTAACGTGTTCTGTTTTAGTGATTGTACGACCATGCTAAAGGAAGCAGCTACAGCCCCTCTGTATTTGAAACAACCTGCTAACAATACATTTTCTTTGGAGTGGTCAGCTTTGAACTTTTTCGATCGTAGTGATGACGGACATTTCCTCACTTTCGCCTAATACTCTAGTTCGGCTCATTGCTATTTCTCCATACCCTAACTTCATCGTTTGAAAAATCTCAACAAAAGATTTTTATAGCAACGCACAAAAATTGACACTTAAACGTTTTTTGAAAATCGACAACTTTTCGGGTTTTGAATGTATATAATCACCGGATACGCGCTTGGGCTATAAGTAATGTCGAAATTTATTTACATTCGGAAAATATTTAAAGAGTTCAGGAACTTTCTTAACTTATTAATATAAACCATAAAAATCATAGAGAAATTCTATGCTAATCAAGTAAATCCTAGTAATAAAGCAAAAAGTCATTATCATTATTGTTCGAAGATTTTTAAGCATTCACATGGTTGAATCAAATCTTAAGTTTAGATACATAGAATGATTCAACACTGATGTATGAAATTGAAAAGTTTGTGCTCTGTTCCTCAAGTTTCTTTCAGAATTCTTCTTTTGTGTAAATATTTTCATAATTTCATTTCATTTTTCCATCATAAAATAAATGCACTCTTTTGAATGAACATCAAAAATCACCTCTCCCATATCTTCAAATCCTTTTATTTTCGCTATAAATGTAATGAATCGAAAGATAAACTATTTTTTATACCTATAACTGCATTCATAGAATTCGTTTAGAAGTCAGAACTTTTAGAACAAACGATTTCTTTGAACGAAAACTACCTACCGAAAAACAAAATATATCTACGCAACAGAAAACAAATTTCATTTCGTATTTCATCCTCTCGATTGGCAACAAAGGGAACTCGGAGATGCGGAAAAGAGCGAGAAATGAATTCATACTTATTAATCGCTTATGCGTGTGGAGTTTGCTTTAAATAAAAGTACACAAAACAGTGTTTTATTTAACAAAGTATGTAATTACCGAGTTTCCAATAAAATTTTGCTGCGGAAATTCGAGGAATCAGTATTCTGATCACCGAAGAATTTCCAGTTCATTTTCGAACAGCGGTACTCAGCAGAATTTTACAATTCATTTGTGTCTAATGCTCCAAAATGGGACATCCTTAATTTTGCTTTATTCCTCAGACAGTTAGTTTTGAAAAGCTATAGATGGAGCTAAGGATGACGATGAAGCAAATTTGATCCATTTGTCGAGTATTTTTTTTTTCATAATCATATCTCGACTTCTTGTTTTGCAGCACAAAACAATTCATAAGTATTAATTTATAAGCAAATATCAAACGCTTAGTTTTTATGAAAATGAAAATAATGTCAAAAGTTTTGTGAATTCAGCATCTTAAGTAAGATAGCAAGATACTTCAAAATGATTCCATCAGCATTAATACAAGGAAGACAGTTAATTCAAAGGCAGATATTTCAGATTAATTCGAGCAAAATGGAAAAAAGAAAGTGATGGTTGAAAAAAGTGGAAGAAAAGTTCGCAAAAAGGAATTAGTGTAAACAACAAAACCATTTTGAACATAAAATAAGAATATATATATATATATATACACAATCCAGTTGTATCTAATATTCTAAAATGGAACAACCATAGTTTCACTTTATTGCTCAGAGAGTTATGGAATTCTTATAATGGAACAACACAATGCCGATAAAACAAGTTTGATCCATTCGTTTGTTTGTTTTTTGTTCATAATTATATCCCACCTTTTTCTTTTATTCATTAATAATGCAATAAAAGGTATTAATTAAACAATCGGTACAAACATAATGCATTTAACTGTTTCTTAATGAAAGTCTTCTGAGAATTGGTTTATTCACCATTTTAAGTAAAGGAGTAAAATAATACAAAAAGGACTGCATTTGCAAATTTACAGGTTACTGATTCGAAGATAGTTATTTCAAAGGCTAATAATCTAGATGATCTGAAGAAAAGCTTGAAAATATCGCAAAAGTATACAATGGAAGAAATAAAACTATTTTTAATTATTTAATTACAAGAAATTAAATAATTTAAAATCCAATACAGCTTCAAAAGCTAAGAAATAAATTATACGAAATACTGATTTTTTTTTCAAAATTCGCTAATTTTTCCAGAGCAATGGCGGGGACTTGCTGAAAAGGATTCCACAATCCTTTTTTTAATCCTCATAGTGAACATGAGGAGTGAAGGTGAGTTGTTTGGCGTAGCAGATGTGAGTTCTGAAATATAGGATGATAAAAATTCGATATTCCATTCCCATTGTACAGAAAGTTTTTAAAAATATACTTCTATAAATCTACTAAAAAGTAGAATATTTTTATTTTGATTATTTTTACACATTTTATTCTTGTTTATATTTCATTATTATAAATATTATGAAAATTTGAAATAAATTTTACTCAAATTCATTACCAAGTGACACTTACCGTATGAAATCAAAAGTTAATTAAATTAATCGATTAACTGATAATTAAATTTTGAAAATATTAAAAGAGTGTATTTTCATCAAGAACACACAAATGGGCAAAATTTCAAAACTGTAAGATATAAAAATGTAATTCGGGGATAATAAGTAAGATAACGCTTAGTGATGTGTATTTCAACTCACAGGGAGACGAATCACGTTAAAATGAGAAAAGAATTAGAAAAAGTTTGTAGTAATCAGAATTTTTGCCAATCGTTTTTCATATGTGTGACGACTATGCCTGTTTTATATCTCGAAGATGAATTAATTATGTTTATGTGCCTGTTAATGTTCGAAAGCCGTTGATCTGTACATGTTCTGGTTAGTCTGGCATGTTCCGTTAATGTTGCTACACGTAACTTTAGTTAGCTATTTTTCCAATCGTTTTATATATGAATAACTACTTAGCAGACGTTTTTAATGTGCTTAACAGTTATGTGTGAATTATTATACGATGGTAATTGAATTATGTTTATTTTTACTGTAAAGTTGGAAATTCGTTGACTTGCACATTACCTAGTAAGTCTTCTTACTTCGTTAAAGTATGGAGTTGTCTGCACTTTACTTTGGTAATATGCATATTAACGTATTCAATATCTTTAAAAAAATTTCTGCTACGACATAAATAAGCTGTTATTGTTGTGAGAAGGAAAAAGACTCGTAGTTCTGTCGTTCTATCATTCATAATTACTAATTTTCTATATGCTTTCTAATTGATAAAACATAATATCAGACGATTTTGTTGAGAATTCACTATACATCTTAGTTAATAAAAGAATAAAATTAATTTCAAACCAAATTCATATGACCCACATTGTTCATATGTACCATCAAATTAAAATTCTTCTCAGTTCTACCCATTTCAGAATTTTTCGTGGTATTTATTATTCATTCCCAGAATAAATCAAATACATTTTACGTAAAAAAAATACGTGTTTCCGAAGAAAAATTTAATAAATATAAATCCTGAATGTCAACCTTCTCTGTTATACAGTCCAGTACCATTCTTTGAAAAGTTACCTTTACGGACGGAAAAAATCTCATTCCAATACGCACAATCTACAGCTATTTCCTAGATAAAAAAAATTCGAAGAAGTATTTGGCCAAACTTTTTATGGATTCCATCTGGTGAAAAAGTTTCTTTTGTAGTATTCAGAGCCGCAAATATTTCAAGAAGGGCTATGTAAATGGTGAAGAAGGATTGAAAAATAAGGAGAAAAAACATTTTTATATGGATAAATATTTTTTGATTTCCAAAGTCGAGACATATGAAAGCAGTGTCCCATGTTTCCTTGAAAAATCTGCTGTCGGCCCGCATAGAAAATCTAGAACTCAATATCGTATTCTTTATTACACCTGAGTTCGAATTCTGATGAATAGAATTCATGGATTTCCTTCAAGTTCTATGCAGAATGTCAGGTTATTTTCGATTCTTTTTCTGCATTAAAAAATATGAAAGAATATCTCTATAAAGCAGAAGTTTTGGTTCGTCAGCTGTTGTATGCTTTATAGCGTATTTTATATCGCATTTTTATGGGAAGGTAAGTTACCACATAAACTAAAGAAAAGTCAACAAAAAATATATTAATATTTTTTTACTGATTTAAGTTAATGATTTATAAAGGGTTAAATATACATGTTTTTAATATAACGAAAACATTTTTCTCCACAAACAACAATATTATATTAATCTAAATGCTAAATATTCTGCATCAAATAATACTAAAATTTAAAATATCTGTATCTAATCTTGAACCCAGTAAGTCCATCGCGGTTTAAAATGTATACATTCTCTTCTCGACTTATGATCTATACAACGTTCTACCACAGAAAATAAATTTCAAATTTCAAAATAAATTAATTCAGACTCCTTTTTATATTACAATACGTACAACAGAGTACATATTATGTATTTTTCTCAATTTGTACAATAAATATACATAATTTTTATTTTTATGACCAATTTTTGAAACCCGTTCGAATGAAAATAGTGTTGAATTCAAAATAAGAAACAACTAGCAAGAAAAATTACAAAATAAAATAACAAATTAAAATGAAGACATTTGAAATGCTGAAATATCAAAAATAAAAGACAAACAAAGAAAAAAAGACACGTCGCATATTCTTTGTATCTTGGAGGTGATCTTCTTAACTCTTTCAGTTACGGGTTTTTCGGATCACGAGGGTTCAAAATTTTTAAATATTTGTCAGGCCGCTCACAGAAAAATATCCCGCTTTTTGAATTCTTGCCGAGGGATGACCCTTGATAAGGTTCCGTAGGCCGGATTTCCCTTTTTTTTTGGTTATTAATAGTGCTGAATAACATAAATCCAACTTACGACCTATCAGTCGGAATGGAACTCGATCGTAAGTCGAGCAGACCCTGTACTTTATTCTCTTCACAATACGATGTAACTAATCACGAAAGGCACCATTATTATGGTAGAAGACGAGAAAAGTCTAAGGTAGAACATTCCTGCTGATTTCTCTTGCATTTATATCATGGGTTGTTAAACCCTTCTTTTACAGATGAATTCATCCGCTTTCTGAATAGAGCTATAAATCGGAATTGTATCTGATAATGGATGTCATGGCTGTTGACGGAGTTGAAGTGTTATTTTAAAATAAAACAGAACTACTGAAAACTCTTATGCAATGGAAATAATAGGATGAGAAAAATACTAGATACCTCCTTCTATGAGTTTGCCTGTTGTACTTGTAAGCAAATTTTCTTATGTACAGAGTGCATCATAAAATTCGTTAAAGCTTTAAAAACTCATTAACCCTTTGAGAATGAAACGGCTTAAATTTCCGTTAAATGATAAGTATATGATGGCGCAAATAGTCATTATAGAATTAAAAAGGAATAACTAATCATAAAAAATTTCGGTTTGGGCGAACACAAGCAAGAAAATGTAATCAGTAAGAAATAAGACTTTTTCATAACAAAAAAAAATTAGTTCCGGAACTCACCTACAGAGGATGCTGCAGAATAAGCAGATTTATACAAATCAGGCTTTTATTTAAGACCCTAGATGCAAATGGACTCTTCATTTGATACCAGCAGTATGCTTTCGTTACCAGATCAAACGTTGTTGATTAAGCTCTTTAACAAAAGCTGTGAATCAGCATTGCGAAATTTGCATACAGCGAAAGGATCCAAGAGTAGAAAATTCAGGATCTCTCTTTGTCCTGAAATATTGAAGCTTATCCAATACTTCGAAGGAACAGCGCGCGTCACTATCGCACAACGTGTTGTAAAAGAAATGGCAATCAAAGTCATCTACAGAAAGTAGCAGAGCTCGTGAAGCTGTTAAGATTTTGGGGTTACCTAAATCATCGATTCGATGCATGTGTACCCGTGCAAACTGCAATCACTACACCAGTTATTACGGCCAGATATTTCCGATAGGGAATCATTTGCCGTATGGACTTCGGCAAAAATTGAAAATAAACCACAATGGTTATTTAATGTCTTGTGGACTGATGAAGTCCACTATGTACTGCAAGGAGACATCAACATGCTGAACACTGGCATATAGGCAATCGAATCATCGTGAGTACAAAACCAAGCTGTTGCATTCACCCTACTGGACAGTGAAATGAAAATTAGTTCAAACTTTCAGCGGTTAATCTTTAACTGCGACTTCTTTATTGCTTTGCTTACTTTAACAGCCATATTTTTTTTTGGCATTGGCGACTTGGCATCCGTTAGTGATATGAAGGGATACCTACTAATGGATTTCAACCAAATAGAATTTTTGAGATGCGGCCTTTTGCAAATATTGCGAAAAGTCGTATACAAATATTTTAAAATCCCTAGACGTGAAAATGAAATAAAGCTACCCTATTTATAGTGAAAATTAAAATCGAAACATTATCTCACCTAATAAGATTTATCACAAATAATTAAAATCAGGAATACTAATAGAAAATGGGTCAATACATATTGCAAAAGCCTTAAGAAATGAATAGAATCTAGAAGAAATTAAGCTACCCTATTAATAAACAGACTTAGTAAATTATTAAATATAAAATATTGCACTTAAAATTAAAATAGCATGAAAATAATATGAAAAAAAGAATCTAAGATGGAAATCTAACAATTATAATGGCCTATAGGATTGGGGAATATATATATTTAATGACTTTCTCATTAAAGTTATATTTAGTTTACTTTTAATTTAACTGTCTTATATTAATTAATGTAAGTAAAATCCTGCTATTAATTTAGGATAAAAGTCATTGGTTTGTTTGTGATTTGCACAACTTTCTCTAAGCTAAATTTCATGCATTAAAAAAAGCTGTATTAAATATAAACTATTTCTAATACATCTCTATTCACAATTATCTAAATACGTGTAATTTGTAAGAATTACTTACCACTATGATATAAAAAATAAAACTAGAAGTCATATTAAAATAAAACTTCTGAAAACCCATTAGTTCAAATGAGAAAGAGCTTCAGAATTAAAATTCATATTCCACATACAAACCTGTCTCTCAAATGCACTAAAATTCAATTTAATGCAGTCAATTCACACAGGAAAATCCTGAAATTTGATGAACATAGAAAAATGAGAAATTTTGATCCCTCGATGTAAAAGGGCATTATGAATGGGTGTTCCCATTCGAAAGTAGAATTTGCTAGGGAACAAATTATTTCGAATCCTTTCGCTCCGAAGGAGTGTTCGAATCGGCGCAACGGCCCATCTATCTGGATTAGCTAACGCATGTTAGTTAATGAATATTTAAGAGGAAATAGTTAAAATTCTAGTTGGGAGCTGCAATTTCATTGTCTTATAAACAATCCTCGTTCCTCTTCTAAATATTTGATTTTACACTAGAACTTGGACTTAATTAACATTTTTCAGACGCCTTTCAGTGCGAAATGCTGAGTTCAGGACGAAGTCGTGAGATTTTTGTTTTAATTCTGTATTATACATGATACCAAGAAAGGAATGAAAATTCTGTTGAGCTGTTTTAGCTTTTGTAATAGATGACAAGGAAGAAGAAACTTTCATTAAGTTAGATTTTTGAATGTAGCCTAGGCTTTGAATAAAACTTTAGGTTCAATTAAATTGAAGAATTGGAAATCAACTTACTAGAAAATTCTTGTACATTCATTTACAATTTTTAAATGTTAGTTTTGAAATCTGTACAGAAGTAAGATGCCGTCAGAAGCATGTTTTGCATTGATAGCAATAGTGGGAAGCCTTGAATAAACAGTAAGTCTGATTATTGAATAGTATTGATCGAAAAACATGATGTTGTCAAACAGAGTTATTTATATTATAGATTATATGTCGTGTGAAGAAAAAAGGGCTCATAATAAGTGGAATTTTGATAAAGTAAACTTGTATTATTATTTTCTAAGAATTCTTCAGAAAATATAAGGATATATCGAGTTCTAGACCCATCTGGGTATTTTGCAGAGATTTGTAAGCGATTTTACATAACATTGAACATATTTACTAAGTTCACTGATAAAAATCGTCATCCGTGACCAAGGACTAAAATTTTAAGATCCGCCAAAAATACCCTTAGGTAGCTTCAAAGACGGGGCATTAATGTAACTAAACTAAACTGAAATCAATATAAAATTCAACATTTGGTGCGCAAAAACTGGAATTTTACATTTTTGTCTTTTAATTCACTAGTTTTATCGATATTAATCATTGTCTTTCATCTAAAATATGCATAAATTCCAAATTGATACAGAGAATACTGTTTTTCAGCCTATTAGTATGATGAATCACATTTCGAATTTATCAAAAAAAAACTTCAAGAACTGAACTAAAATGGCGAAGAAAGGAAACAAAAAAAGACCCACTGCTTTGCTTATTAGTTTCGATTATCCAAGAAAATTATTCTGCGACATTCGATTCTACAAAGAAACAAATTGCTTAGCAAAAAAAATTAAAAATATGGAACATTTAAATCACCAATTAAAAAATAAAGCATAAAATTTCGTCTCTGCTATCAGATAACAAAAACAAAGGCATAGTAAAACACTGGAATGGGCAGGGAACCCATTAATCCGTATTCCCAATAAAATAATAAGAAAGACTCATATTGTTTTTGCTTTCAAGAGCTAATGTGGCATTTATTCCGCAAAACGATATCTCATTTCGTGTTTTCTTGTGCCTCTATTGTCAGAATTTTGAAAAAGCACGTAGCCATTTTCCATCTTATTATTTCGCAAGAAAAATACTGTCTCATATCGCATGGAGTGGTTGAAATGAAGCAGCCACACTATATTTCTTTTCGGAAATTCCTTTCATTCCGAGCTCGTTGTCGTTCACTAATTCCAAACACTGCGACGACCAGACTCTCTAATGATGTTATAGAACTCCTCTCCTCCACCCCTTCTTATACGTCTTTTTCGAAATTTCCTTCCCCTCTAAATGGGCGACTTAATGATTGGTCTTCAGGCATTATTTAAATGCAGATGGTTCTTCATTTGTTCCTTTTTTCTTTACGTTAGTATTGATAAAACTGACGAAAAATAAAATCGTTTGCGTTTTTTGAATGTTCTTCGATTAGAATTCCAAATCTTCTTTGTAATCTCCAGATTGTGGCTCTGTTTATTCGTTATTTAGCTCAATTCAGAATTTTTTTAACTTCCAGAAAGCATTTGTGTTGCTTCTTTAGAAAACGTAGTTTTCTGCGTCGAACATTTCACCTAAAATTTGTTAGAAATAAAACTAGTATTGATTTCCGTGCTATAAATGGCTTATGTGGAATTTTCAGAGAGCAGTTCACTCTCTCAGTTAACATCTTTTGGAAATTGAAATCTTGGTTTGGTTCATGTGAGCAATTTTAGATGACTGGAAAGGTTTTAAAGAGGCTTATTCAATTCATCTTAAATATGGAGAAAAGTAAAACCAAATGTAGTTTTTAACCAAGAATTACTTTTACAAAAATCTTTCTAAATTTGATATGCAATGGATAACACGCCACGTATTACTGTATTTTTATTTTATCTTTCATTTTGGCATAAAATGCTTTGAAGTCTAGTAGGTATAATGTATATGCCAAATTATATAATTTTAACCTAAATATGTTTAAAAGAAATTTCTTTTCGTAATAGAAAACAACTACTGCTGTCCATTTATTACCTTTTTTGACTGGAGAAAAACATTTTTTTTTCGTTTTTTTCTCTACGAAATAGTTGTTTTTCATGTTGAATTTGTTTGGTTTGATGTTTTATGAAGTTGTCTTATATTGTGCCAGTTTTATGTTGAAATTTTTTTAATTCACAATTAGCTACAATTGTTTTCATTTTAATTATTTTACAAATTTTCCGAATACAACTAGAAATAAAACATTGATTTAATGTTGTGAGATTTATTAGCGCAATGTTTGAGGTATTCACATCATTAGCACAAGACCGTATGCGATGTTTCTCCTCTACACTGGTTTTCCTTCGAAAAATGCTGTTATAACGACCCACAACATCTTGACGAAGAATAGACAGACCAGTTTACAGGAGAACGTGTGCTTTGGTTAGATGAAGGACAGGTGTCTCTCCCCTGATCATACACCCTGGTATTTACCCTAGCAAGTAAATGTGGCAAATACCACTCAGAACAGATATTGAAAGGCAGGACAGTACCAAGGCGATCCTCTGCCCCTAGCAGAATTACCAAAGCTGCGCCCCCCCCCCCAATACGTGCTACATTTGTGTAATTTTTCATCCCTGATGATTCCCGGGAAAAACTAACTTTTTTTTATTACTCAGATTTAGCAAATAAATTATATGTTTTCGTATATAAAAAATTATTCTCGTTCGGGTCATCATCTGCCAACAAGGAGAACTGCAATTACTAGTTGTCTATAGGCGCAACAACTAACAACTTCTGAAATTATTAAGCGACCCAAAAAGGTTTATTCTTGGACATTTTTTTTATTTGCACAGCAAATTGTGGCAATCTAACTCTTAAACCTTGTTTTGTAATGGTCATTTTTGCTCCCCCCTCTTCTGTCTGCACCCTTGGCGGGGGCCAATCTCGCCACCCCCTTGGTACAGCCCTGTTTAGAAGACAGACGCCGAGAGGGTTAAAGTCAGAATACCGCGACACTGAGTGTGCGCTTGAAGCATTAAGTTTAATTTTCTCTGAATGCTTCTGGAACTCTACCTTGTTTCAGTGAATTATTATTAATTTAGTCAAATCGAAATTAGACTTATAGGCGAGTATTTGGGCTATCATCAAAAAAATAACTATTGTCACGATTTGTATTATTGGCAAGATGCGTATTATTCTATAGTTTACTCTGTCCTACTGTGGACTTTCAGATACTGCCATGCAGTAGATTTCCTTAGTTATAGCAAATCGTCGCTTAACGAGCAACACCACCTACCTGATTTTTTTGTAATTTCAATGAGGAAGAAAAAAACGAACATTTCGCAACCAATAACAAATATTTCTGAAATTTTTTTCGCATCTCGTAGACTATGTGGTCTCATGTTCGTATCAAATGCGAAAAAATTCAGAAATATTCGTCATTGGTTGCGAAAAATTAAGTTTCTTCTTCCTCTTAAATAATTGCCTTTAGGTATAAGAAAATATAAAATTAAAAAGTAATAATTTAATAAAACAAAATAAAAGAATCTAACTTAATGGAGACCCATGGCTTCCTCTGCAAACACAACATATTTATGCTCTTCCCATTGGTTTCCACCGATGACCAATCAGGTGATCTGCATCCTCCATTGCTTGCTGAACTCAAAATCCTTCGCCTTCAAGTTTAGAACTCAGCATGGCTATACGTCTTACTTTATTATGATGATTCGAAAGGAATTGTTCTTGAAGCACAGTCACTGTCAACAGCTCACTGATCATTACCACCAGTGCAAAGTCACTCTTAGCACATCTCATGCTTTCAGTTGACTGGTGCTTTTCACTGTTAGATCTTAAAAGTAACAGCAAAAGCGACAATAGTTGCGCCTTTATCGTAATACTTTTATGTATGCAACGTGTTTGCCTAGAATTGTTGAATATCACTATTCTTCCAAATTAACCTACGGAAGAGGAATCCACTATCAATAGCATAGGCTGTCCCATGAATGTTCATTATGCCAGTTATCGTCAGGTCGAGATGAATAATTGTAAAAAACAGAGTTATGACTTTTCTTCACGTCACATTCATTGAAGAGTGACAATGAATAGAGTGTTAACTCATACGCAAGTACTTCTAAAAGTCAGTATCTGATTTCTTCAGGAAACCTATTCTACGGAAAAGCGTTTCTGGATTCACAGGAATTTCTTCACTACCTATTTTCATTCTGGACCGGATTCCTCCAAGAGAACTGTTTTTCCTTACAAATGACACGCCGCGAGTTCACGGATGAGAAGCAACCAGATAAGTAAGCGGGTTCTCGCTTCCCTGGTGGGTCTAGTAGTGGTGGTGTAGCTCTTAAGGCCCATCTGACGGATCGTACCCCGGTAAAACGGAGGGTAGTTTCATGAGCCGCACAGCGCCGGATGTCTGTCTTGGGGGCCGGTTTTTCATAAGAACCCGTATGTCGCCTCGTATTGAGACGGGGTAATTCTTGTTTGATTACAAATGACGTCTTCAAAGTTTCTCCTAACTGTGCTGTCCATGGAAGAATTTCCATACTCAAAATCTCCTTGTCAGTTTATCGTTTCATCTTTCAGCATATCACTCGATAGAAATCACAAATTCTGAAATAGGAAATGGATCATGGTAATCATAAAACATTAAACAAAAAGGTAGCGCTTAGTGAGAAAATGACTTACTGTATAAACGTATTACGAAAGCAGAAGCAAAAGGAAAATTCTGTCTTAGAATTAATAGCCAATGACAGCAAATTTTGTTTATCCTAAGTTTAACAGAGAAAAACATGAATAAAAATTTCATTGAAACAGTGGAAGATTTTGTGGCTTATAGAAATAGTGGAACATTGAAAAATATTCTTATAAATTGTACTTAGAAAATTATTTTTTCTTTAAATTTAGATGACACATTGCTTCCCAATGTATCAGCTATCACATTAAAAAATATTCTTTTGAATTTTAAAATAGTGTGAAAATTATTTTTGAGGTAATATTTTCGGATATAATCAACGAAATATATGAAAATTAATTTTAATTAATTAAAAATCAATCAAAATTTTAAAAATTCACTCTGGGATTCAAATTTTCATCCCCCAAAAATAAATCTCTGCCAAATTGGATACCCGTCGATCTAATGACCAATCCTATAGAGTGCTAACAGATAGGCAGACACTTTTTTTAACAATAATGCCACAATAATTAACAGTATTACCTCATATTTTTTCAAGAACAATGCAAATTTAAAAGGGTAAAAAACCGATAACAATTTCAATACCCGACTATAAAATAACCTTTTTCTGACCAACTTATACAGTGACAACAAACAAGCAGATAGTTTTTCTAACAATAATGCCACAATAATTAATAGTAGTACAGTATATTTTTTTAGAACAGTTCAAATTTATGAGGGGAAAAACCCGATAACAATTTCATTTCCTGACTGCAAAATAATAAACTTTTTTGTCTCTTTTTCTTTTTTAATCAATTTACATTTTGTGATGAGAATGAGAAAAAAGTGGGTAACCACCTTCCATAATTACATTCTGGATTGTTACGCTACATAAAACATGGATCTCATTCCATTTCTTCATGCATCTGGCTGATTGTTGGAAATTTAAGAGAATATTTTTATCCGGGGGAGACGAAGTAATGGATTAGGAAAATTACAGGATGAAGAAGGCTGTCGAAAGAAACGAGCCTCAAAAATTCATTTTTCACGTTTCAGCTGTGAGTATTAAATATTTCATTAAGAGCTTGCGTCATTTTTATTTTAGCTTGAGAGAAAAATTGCGGTTAAAAGACATTTATCAAAATGATATTTTAAATACACCTTTCTGTGCATAGCGCAAGAAAAGACGTCTTGAATTACGTCACCATACTTTTTATATTAATATTTATTAAACAGCTCATGTTTTAATCCAAAAGTCGTTGAAGCGCCCTCTTTTTCAAAATGGTATTCAATATCTTTTTGCAAGAAACTAGAACTTTCAAGTTTCTTAGCCTAAATACTGAATCATTACCAGAAATTAAGTCTGTATCTCAGCGACCAAGCAATTTATGTGGTCACAAAGCCATTTTAATTATGTTTTACTTTTTCCAAGTTGGCACTCTCTACTTAAGATTAGACCAAAATCGTATATATCCTAATAATAGAAGGATCATTCTTTAAGTGTTTATAATTTGTGACTGACTTATCTCAAAATACTTACGATATAAATTGAATCCAAATAAAACGAAAATTAAGATATTACTAAAAACAATTGTAATAAAAGCACATTTCTTAATAAATATAGAAATCTAGATCACAGAATTCTGCATTTTGTAGATGGTTCCCCGTTGCAAAATAACTGCATCCAATTTATCCTATTTCACGATTGCAAGCGATTTTTCTGTTCATCTTTGATTATCTAATTGTGGCAACATCATTCTTCTGACGATTATTTCGTTTCGTGTAAGTTCATAAAGCTATGGGCATGACTTCATTATCAGTTTAATCGATAGAGTTATTCCAGAGTTTTATGCTCAAGATGGTAGTAGAAGCGAGTTGTTGTTATGTCTTCCGAAGAATAAGAATATAAAACTTAATATCTGTTTTCATGAAGATTAATTACATGATAACTGCAAGACGAAATGGAAATCAGAACGAGACTTATTAATATTTGAAAGAGAACTACTACAAGCAATTCTTAAAGTGCTATCACATTCAGATAGGAGGAATGTTCACATACAAGTACTCAGACATGTTTACTGGCTGTAAAGCCATTAAGGCATTAGCAGTTGAATATTTAATCATAGCTTAATTTACATGTAATGTAAAGGAACCACTTTAAGGCTTTCCTTATTTTTATCATAAAATGCTTTATAAAGGTTTAACTAATTGAAAAACATCGCATAAATGTATGATACTAATATATTGATTGCTGCAGCAAAGACGGGGGAATGCCAAAAAATTAAAGCAATCGAATAACTTAGAATTATTTTGGAAGTCATTTTTGAAGAAAATGTTGCTAACCTCGATCGATTGAAATTACATTTAAAATTAAATAAAGTCGATACTAGAGCGGTTTCAATGAAAATATATACAGGGTGCTCCGAAAATATCTGGCAAAAATGAAAGGGTAGGTCAGGCATACGATAAGCATCCAAAATCGCATAGGAACGTGGGTGCGTGAACGCCATCTAGAGGCAGCAGATTGCATTTAAACTAAAACAAAGCTGGTCAAAATGCCGTTATCTTTCTGAATCTTAAACGTATTGAAATGAAATTTTTATATAAGTTTCCCTATATATCTGGCTCTGAATTTGTGAAAGAAACATTAGGCTATCTTTCGAGCATGCGCAGTAAAAATTTATTTACTACAAATGCTCATACCTTCTCTAGTATTCATAGTATTTACTTCAAATTTTAAGGCAATGCTTCTCTAACATATTGTCGCATATTCTGTAAGTTTCATACAATTTGGTTGAAAACTCCGCAAGTTACAAGCAAAACAACATGCGCAAAAAACTTGGGATTTTTTAAATAAACCTTTATATCTTCTCGAATATTCCGGCTATTTTTGCAAAAATGCGTGTAAATATTGCACGCAACACAAAAAAAATTGCCGAAAGTTGCAAACCATTATCAGCTTTCTGTGAAATGGGGTGAAGCAAAATCCCTTTTCGACTTCATCAAATTCTGGTCCCCTAAATGCCCTAGTGACCGAATCTTCAATTGTGAGTTAAAACCTATTCTTTATGTGGTCGAAGTTCGAGGAGATATTCGAAAAAAATGTGCACATTTTAAAAATTGTCGGCAATTGTGGCCAGTGCTGTATTATTTTAAATGCCATCTGCTGCTTCCAGATGGCGTTTGGGCACCCACGTTCCTCTCTGATTTTGGATCCTTATCGTATGCCTGACCTACCTTTCATTTTTGCCAGATATTTTCGGAGCACCCTATATACACGCAATAGATCACCGGAAATCCGAACGTTGAATATTTGGCATAATAACCCATAAAATAAAAACGACACTGAAAATTTTGAATGAGGAATAGCAGTTTTCCATTCCCTTCAGCTATTTTTATGTTTAGTAACTCAAAATGCAACTATATAAGAGAACAGTCCAAAATGTTAGGTGACAAGCCCTCGGAAAAACAATTTTTATTTACGAATTCAGATACATACAACGTAGTCAGACACTGGTACATAATATAGGGTGATCATAAGTTATTGGACACATTTTCAAAAATCAATAAAAAAAATACTAATACTACTATAATAATGAGAGAGCTTATAAAAAAGTTTTTTCGGATAGGTGGCGTACCATTACGGTGTTCTAAATTTGCTACAGCGAGAGATTTCCAAATGCAATGGTTACCGATCAGCAGAAGCCAATGCGCGCGCGCGTTTTCTGGTTTCCTTTTTTAGTTTTCCTTTAATATCTCGAAAACTATTCAGTTTTCGAATTACAATTGATTTAACAAATTTAAAAGCGTAAATTTCTCTACAAATACACACTTTTATTTTTCTTCTAGCTTTAATAATTTCGCAGAAAGTGGCTGTAAAAAATGGGAGATGTCCAATAATTTACGACGACCGTAACGGCGTGTTACCTGTCTGAAAAAAACTTCTTAAAATCCGCTCTCATTTAAAAAAAAAAAAAAAAACTGTAATTGTAACGCTATTAGTTTTTTATTATTAATTTTCGAAATGTGTTCAATAATTTATGAGCACCCTGTTTTTCTACGAATAGTCGTCATGGTTGTCGAAGCGTTTGTTCCATGCTACACCAACATATTAAAATAGGCATAGAAGAAATCAGCGTCAAGGTCGTGGAGTCATGTCAAGACGGCTTACTGAACTTCGGCATAGGTTCTGAAATTTCCGACATAGGTCTGATTTTCCAGATGCTTCTTCAACGGTCGGAACCGAATGAAAATCATTTGTTTTGAAGTCCATTCTGTAGTAAGGTTTTTCAAATGGCTCTGTGGTGGAGGTCCTCGTCTTTGCTTGTATCGCATGTCTGTTCTGCGTTTTTCCAATTCCCTGGACCAAACACTCAACTTTTTCGTGACATTACTCTCGCTCTGTACACTTCCATCGTCCCATGTCCATTCAACCGGTTCGGTTGCCGTAATGGCATCTGGTACGAGGACATGTGGCGGCGTTCTGTACACTTCCACCAGTTATTTTTAGATGCAAAAATCTTATCGCATTTCTTACTTTAATCGCTGACCATGTTTCCATCAACGTCTCCATCTTCTAAATGATATTCTGCGCGCTACCTCACAACTAGCTCCATGCACAGGCGGCGCTCGAATACTGTCATCGTCTCAGTTCTCTAGACAGAACGCCGCCCCATGCTCCCGTACTTGATGCCTTTACGGCAACCAAACTGATTGAGTGGACATAGGGAATTTAATTCGCTCGGGGAATCTGTGTCCCCCTTCAGAGCTCTTTATTGCCTTATTTTATGGAGTGCCCTAGCACATGTTTGTTCTAAGCTCTAACCTACGGTATGTTAAAGGTTTTAAAGGTTTAATCAAACATTATTTATGTAAAATTTTTTGAATCGAATACCGAATTTTCTATGAGGATAAAACCTGTATAACTCGAGAATTTGGATGAAATGAACTTCACTGAATACGGATTTTTAAAACTATTGTTGTGTGCCAATTAATCACTTAATAGTTAGTTAGAAATCATTATACTATTAATTTGGGATGTCATTTTTAACCTCTTAACTGTGATTTTTCTCTGCTACCTAATTAGATGATACCTTCTGTTCTAACTAAGATATATCTTAATATGTTTATAGATTCCCCACCATATATTTTATCGTGATAACGGCTATGAGCGACTTAGAGCTTAGATTATAAATTCAAAAATACGATAATTCTGTGCGTGAACCAAACTCGGGCGCTACAGTTAAAGGCGAGTGAACACTTGCGAGCCAAACGGTTCGCAAACCGCTCGCGGCGAACGCACAGGAATTCGTAGTTCACGTTGGACGTGTAGATCATCGTTCCCCTCGAACTTCCTCCAAACTAGCAAGGTCAAATCTGCAAACCAAAGCGCATTCCACAGCACTTCCAAAGACCTTTGGCGACTGACAAGCTATGATTATTGGTTCGAAGTGGCTTTGTTTTTCCCCAATGGTTCGTATTTGGTTCGTCTGAAAATAATTTCTTCGAGCAGCTCGTGAACCGATCGGCTGCCAAGTGTATACACGACTTAAGGGGATCTCAATAGTTAAAATTCTTAAACGTTTTAAAAGTTTAATATTGAAAGTCAGTAACAACTCAAACTGGCAGTATATCGAAAGCTGCGGGAAGCATCCCTACGCCCAAGTAAATGGACCTGAATAAAATCGCTTAAGGCACAGCCTCACTGATGAACATGAAACAGAGGAAGAAGGTTGTAAATTTCATCTTCTGGCTGTGTTCTTAACCAGAGTTACTCAAAAAACTGGTATGCTGGTGGTTTTTTTAGCAACCCTTTTCTTGCTTCTCTCTTGCGAAACACTAATGAGAACCAATTTCTCCTGAAAGTGCTCCAAAAAGGCGTCCTACTCTTACATTCTGAAGCTAAGTCAGACTTCCAAGTCGTGTGAGTCCTAGGTATTCCAAGGCCTTTTTTTCCAACAGAAGACTTCCCTTTTAACACGAGTCCTGACATGACTTGACAAGATGCGCCGGACCAAATGGAATTTGAATCACCAAATATAATCGAAATGTATTTAACATGGAAAGATTTAAACAGCTATTCGCCCGTAATATTAACAGCCTATAGCTAGCTATACATACAAAGTGCCGAAATCGGTCCAGTTGACGCTGGGGGATCCAAAAACTGTAATCAAAGTAGGAGGACAGGTGACCATTGATAACGGATCTAGTGTCATGAGCTTTCATATGAAATAAAAACTGGCAAAATCGGTGCAGTGGTTGAGGTCAAGGTTTGCCTCATAAGAATGTGCAATTAAATAGTATTTTTGATATTTGTCTCGAAAATGGAGGGTGGGAGCGTGGCAACCATGATGGCGTATTTAGGGGTCATAAGTTTTCATATGAAATAAAAATTGGCGAAAATGTTCCAGTGGTTGAGACTGGGGGAGTCGTTCTTTGGTTTTTCCAATTATTTTATATAGTTACTGATATTCTGTGTAATGAAATTCAATTTTTAAAATACAAGTTGTTTAAAGTCATAGAATACATTCTACAGCCTTGATACATGTAACGGCACGAATTAGGTCATTAACCTATGATTCGAACGCTCATAGCCTCTTACATATTTTCTATTTGATACTTATGATTTGAGTTTTCACTGATTGTAGAATTAAAATTTATATTATGATGTTTATAGTACGATATTTAAATTTATCCCGTTGACCATGAAGGCTAGCGGAGATCTTTTGGCAATATTATTTAGGTTACATTATTACTATCAAGACAACTTAATCCATTCTATAAACATACCAATTAATCATTTAGGAAACAGAAAAAGGTTCCGAGTAATTTCTAATACAATAACTTGATAATAACCCTTCTTTCATCTAATAACACTGGCGTTCAGATCCGCTGTTATTAAGACGCCTGGACATCAGAAGCTGTTGGGGTATTCCAGTCAAGAGGATGAAGTTATCGAGGAAAGCAGCTTGTTGCCAAATGGTATCCTTGGAATGTTGATTGGACAGTGACATGAAAGGTCAAGAAAGATGTTTTCCTAACCTGCTCGAGAGACAGGCTATTTTTAGTCGTAGATGAAATATCTTGAGGAATAACCGAATTATTCCTAAGATGTTTGATGCATATATTAAGCACGGCATGAAAACGATATTTGTCTAACTCTTAAATGTCTTTTCTGAAGAATTTCCAGGATTTTTCTAAGACCTCTTTATTCTGTTATTTTTCCAGTAGTGGAATCAATTCATGAACACGAGATACACGTCAAATGTATCATGCCAAATGCCAAATTAGTTTTGTAATCCATTGCGCAGCTTGCGGGTGGGAAAAGGACATTGCATTCATAGTACAGCTTTAGACAACATGCATTAAAATTTAAGCACAGTATTGTTCATCCGCGAATTCACAGATGATAAGCCGCCGTATAAATAAGCCGGTTCTCGCTTCCTTGGTGGATATAGTAATGGTGGTGTGGCTCTTAGGGCCCATTTCCGAAGTCGGGTCGTACCCCTGTAATGGGAGGGGGTTGCTCGTAATGGAGGCCCGATTTGGTGTCATGGCGGCCGGTCTTAAAGTTCAACCGCATGGCGGAGACTTGAGCGGGGGTGTTTGGATAATATGACTGCGATATCACGTGAATTAACTCTATTGTGTATTTTCAGTATTGGTCATTTTTATTTTTTAGTTTTCTCTGTTGCAATGCCTTTAGTTTGGTATTGAGTCACCGATTCTGCGGCACTACTGAGCTACTCATTCTAGACTTCTGGCTGTTATATTGTTATGTAGTTTGAAAGTAATTTAAGTATTAATTAATAATTAACTATAAATATAATTCAATGTAGTTTATTTTAAATAAGTTTCTTCGCTTTGTGCGTGTACAGAGTGTCCAGAAATGAACTGACGGTTTTGTAAAGTGGAAGAGTAAGAAAATTATAATTACTTATTTAACTTATTCTTCCAGGAGATTTATGAGTGAAGTCAAAAAATTTTAGTATGATTCTTTGTATAATTTGTCATCGATAGGACAATCAATGAAAATTAAATGAAAATGATTCTATGCGTTAAAACTTGTGTGCGCAGTTATATCTAGCAGATGTATCATTTGCCTGTAGTTGCAGGAAAGGTGTTAGATTGCAATTTAGCGATAACATCCTTTTCGGGTTTATACCAATGCTATTTAAATAATTAGTATTTTCGCTACTAAAGTTTCTTTCATGTCTTGTGGTAACTCTTAACTTTTCAACGAAAAGTTAAGAGTTACCACAAGAGTTGCCAAAGTTTTAAAGTTTTGTTAAATTTCTCAATCAATTATTCCATTTTGGTAATGATTAACTAAATTGTTATTGCTTTAATTTTTATGTAATTTGTTTAATAGTAAGGTGTTTAATCAGTTTTAAATCATTTTTCTTGCGCCAGACTATATGCTCGCCATTGAAACGGCGGAAGCTTTTTGGTGTACTCGGGTCCCGGCGTCCCCTGACTGGGAGATTTTCTTTTGTGTCAGTTCATTCGATTGTCTGTCACTGTGAAAAAAGATGGTGCGTTTGCGGGGCCCGGGGTTCCGGTATTCTTATAGTCGACTCTCGTCCTTGCAGACGTACCGATGATTCGAGAAGGGAAGCTTCAGCAACAGCCTTAGATGAAGCAACCTATGAAATTCATTTCATATATACTGAGACAGGATTGCTGAAGCATTATTTTTTTTTCAAGCAACAGCTAACAGTGAAGAAAGTTAGACGAATAACTGTTACTTGTATATATAGAAGAATGAGGTAATTACTCGAAGGCATTGTTGATTTTTCTTCAAATTTCTTCAGAATAACTGTTGCGTGTATATATATAGAAGAATTAAGAAATTACTCGTAAGCATTGTTGATTTTTCTCTAAATTTCATCAGTATTCTCGAAGATGACGAATTAAATTTCGCAATAGATCTGTATGTGGAAACTGTGGCCAAATGCTTTAGAACGTTAAAGAATTCGCGAACATTATCCAGTAACGATCGTGAATGTTCAGCGAATGCCTAGGCCTAATTATTTGAATTTTGATCTTTCTCCATCGTGCGAATGATGGAATTGTAAGCTAGCTAGCCGAAACTAATCACTAGAACTCACGGGGGTTATTTTTTTTAAATATAATATCATTGTGATTTGTTTTAAACTCTATAAAGTTGATAGAGTATTTTTTATGAAAGTTTCTTTAAATTTTTGTAGCGCTTATATTTAATTTTTAGAAAGACTGCAACAAATTTAACAATGGTATAAAATGTATGTAAATTTGCTTTATTAGAAGTTCTCTGATCGACATGTATATCAACAAAATCTTGTTTGTAATTTTCTTGTATTGTTCCACCATTGTTAAAGCTGGCGACATCTTTTTTTAAATTTTATAAATAAAAGTTTAATTAGTCAAGTCTAGGATTTTCTTCCACTATGGCCAAATGTTCTGGACAGTATTAAAAAGGTGGGTAATAATAAGAGTGTAAAAAGATTGTACTAATCACTCATAGCATAGTTCTTTTGACTCATTTGCGAGTCATCTCAAACTAATACATGGGTTACGCAGTTAACTCAGCAAACGGGTAATTTACTGAACGAAATTGTGGCCATCCTTAATGCCTTTGCAATTTATCTGGAACAGTCTGTTTGACGGTGAGCATTATTAAGAGTTATACCTACTATAAGAGAAATTAAATACAAAAACTAAACACAAACCTGTTGAATTTTGGTGAAACTACAACAACCTTGCTTTGCTTGTGTGCAGATAACATATTCAACTTGCAGGTTACAACGTAGGATCTAGCAATTATAAAAATTTTTTAGAAAAGTTTTAAAAGATTTAGTCTCATTTATTAAAGTTAATTCATAAAATGTTTTAATTTCATTAATCAAGTTTAGGCAAAAAATATGTATTGCATCAAAAGTAAGAAAATTATTTTTTAAGTCCTAAAATAGCCAATGCTGGAGAATTTTCAATCTTTGGATACACTCTAGATCCATTAGGATTCCAAATTAAAGGCAAAACTCAATGAAAAAGGCTTTCTTCAATTTTACAAATATTTGCCAATTAAGTTTGAAAACACTCGGAAATTCACATGTATAACTATCTTTGTTTGCAAATATTTATCAACTTGAGCTGCTACTAATACTGATAAAAAAAGATAAAATTTCTCCTATTTGCACATATTTACTGATACAATTATGGCAAACAAGTAATCACTGCAAGCAAAATTCCCCCTGAAATGGGAATTGTAGCCGCAAAAAAGGTACAGCGAGTGTTCGAAAGAAAGCATTTATTTACTGTTCTACTTGATCAGTCTTTATTCTTGCCCCTTTTGAAATAAGCATTCGCTTCTATAAAATTTCTTTCCCGCAGGCAATGTAAATATACATCTTGCTTATTCGGCATGATTTTATTTTTTTTAGTATCATGTGTTTGAAGTCTAACTTATTTATGGCAAAGGAAACTGTGATATCAGGCTCTCTTTCCAATGAAAGTAGGTTATTCAAAGGTTATGGGTGACATAACTATTTAATCTAGCTATGAAAATATCTCCAAATCCATTGTGATCTAAGATACATGAATATAACATGACCACAATCCCAGTCTAGATTATAGCCCCAAAAGACAATTTTGAATCGTATTCGAGTTGAGTACATTATCCTAAAACTATAACGCGATAGTTAACTCTAAAAGATAAAATTATAACGCAAGTATATAAGGTAAAAGCAAAGATTACTTCTGAAATAACTAACCTCAATACAGGATCAAGCTTGATTCTAATTTAGAATGAAAGACGAATGCATTGTTAGACGTCTCATCCAGTTCTATCATTTTTTTAATAGTGCACTGAACCTCAATAATGTCGCAGAACAAGTGAGGGAAAATTTATCCTAATGCAAAGAGATGTTTCGTAATTTGACAAATGACCTCTACACTCTCTATCAGTGCTTACATTTCACCTGTCTCCCTGAGTTGGTGAATCTCTTCTTCTGAACTTCGCCAAAACGATTATCAACGAAATAGCAACAATGTCCTCCAACATACATTTCACATCTGTTCCTGTAAACTGATCTTTCCAGTTTGCGTTAGTAATTCTATAGGATAACATATGCTAACTATAGCACATGGAATAATACATATTAACTACAAGAACGGATTAAGTTCCGTAGGGACCCTTAGGCAATGCAAGTTTTGTCCCACCCCCCTCCTACAATACCCCATCCCCCTTCTACAACCCCCAAAACCAGATTATATTATTTTGAACAAATATTAAAATAAACTGAAATTAAATATTTAGATGTCACTTTTAAGAGAGCTGGTTTCAGTATCTTGGGTAAAAAAAAAAAGAATTAAAGTTTAAACGTGGTTTTAAACCGAATAAGATTTTAAAAAATTACAAATACAATCTAAATACTCTAATACAAAGTTTGACAATGTTGTTGCCTTGTGAGTCAGTCAGACAACTGAAAAAAAAATTCAATCACACTGATTAATCTATAAGAGAATTTCCATACATGAAAAAAATCCTAAGAATACTGTTCTGAAATTTAAATGATACTTGATTTTAATTTGAATAAGTTCGAGTATAGGGCTCTTGTAAATCGTATAAAAACGCACAGTTAAAATTACCCTGAAAATAATACAAAACAAAAGCAAAAAAATCTCTAGGCTCTTGAACCTTCCCCGCCCCCCAGTGGCGGATTTTACCGATATGAGACCACAGGCGTAAAATTGCTTTGAGCCCCCCCCCCTCCCCTATCCACTGTCACAAATTCGCCGTTGGCTTAGCACTACGATGCACGTCGAATAGGTTTTGAGGCCCCCTAGATTCTCGAGGCACGAGGTGGTCGCCTCTAACACCTGTGCGAAATACCACCACTGCCGCCCCCTTGAAGTTGGGTGACCCTTAGGCAATTACCTACTTTCACTATTTGATAACCCTATCCTGGTTAACTCACAGGATAGTACTTTCTAAGCATAACACATAAGATAATATATGGTTAACTAAGATATCGCCTTCGGTCCTGTACATCTCTGTCACATGAAAATGATTTGACGATACAGAAGACAAACCCAAGAAGGCATACAAATTAAAACTCAGTTGTGAAGTGGAATAACGCAAAAATGTTTTCACTAAAAACAAGCTTCCGTCACCAAGTTTTCTTTACCATTCGCTGAACTCAAGATAACAGATATATCAAAGATAGTTAATCATAATTTTTAGCAAGAAAAACCTAATCGTTAAAAAACTAATTTTTTCTGCTGACACCAGATGATATTTCCTGGCAAGTGGCGTTTCGTTACACATGAATAATGCGAATGATCTGAATTCCCAAAACACAGCAAAAATCAAAGCCCGAGAAGGTATATAAATTAAAGCTCAGCTATGGAGTAACAGAAGTGAAATAACGCTAAAATGTTTTCACTAAAAACAAACTTTTATCACCAAGTTTTCTTTAAAATTTCGCTGAACTCAAGCTAACAGATATATCAAAAAATA
>BGPR01007685.1:0-37063 GCA_013235015.1 Araneus ventricosus
TCATTGCTTCGTTCTGGTGCATTTTGTTGTTTCGATTTTTCTAGAAGTATCTAGATTATGATAAAGTATTGATATGAAATAGTATTTATGTGAAATTCAAAATAAATTTCCATAAATATTAACATAAATACTATTTAGTATTCGTGTATATCCATATAAATATAATGTGAAATTGAAATAAAAAAATGTCATTTGAAAGTAAGTATATTTATTTGAACTTCTATTCAAAATTCTTTCTGACATTTGAAATATTTCAAATTATTATCTATTCTAATAGAGGAAATTGACATTAGAGTTTCTGTATGATTCCGTGATTGGAAATTTTATTTGAAAACTAGTAAGCAAGAAGAAACAGAGAATAAAATAGTCTTTCATGCAAATAAAACTAGAATGACACATTCCTAGTTAATCCAACAGTAAACTGTAATTTATTTACATAAGTTTTGCAACATATTACTAAAGTTCATGTTATGACATAAAAAAAAATTCGTATATGTTCCTTTTTCTTCTGTTCATTAAAATCAGCAATCTTCAACTTTAAGGTGGTTTGCCTTTCGAGTAGGCAAAAGAACAAGTATTGCACGAAGTTATTGCAAGGCGGAGAAAGAATTAATTGTATCAAATTATGGAAAAAGAATAATTCCATTCACACAACTAAATAAAGATATATACAGGCTCCATTAATTATTGTCAGGGTTTCGTACCTCTAACTTTCGAATAAAATATTACGCAAAAAACCGATTACGTATTCGTAAATTACAACTCAAGAATTGTACGTGGCAACAATGCGATCTTTAGCGCATTTGCAGTCTGGGTAATGTATGACGTCATAAATAAAAAATGGCGACCGTGCAAGAAAGCAATGTGTGATTGTGGTTTTCGACACTAAATTTGGTTTGGGGTTTGTCAAGAACATTGTGTACAAGACCCTGTGCCCTCCCTTGATGAACTGAAGGCAGAATTGTTACTGCGATCCAAAATGTTACCCCACAAATGCTGGAACACTTGGAGGAAATTGAATTTCGTCTCGATGTATTACGACCACGAAGGGCAGCCATGTTCAAATTCATTAATCTTTTTAATATCATTAATAAAATTCTTTGAGTTGTAATTTACGAATACGTAATCGGTTTTGCGTAATATTTTTATCTGAAAGTTATGAGGTACGAAACCTGACAATAATTAATGAACACCCTGTTTCCTTAGATACAAAAGAAATACATATGAGAAGAGGCATTTTATTGATATAAGGCATTAATAAAGAAGCAATGGCTAAATAAATATAAGTGAAGAAAGAAATATTCTTCGAAATTTTATTTCACCAAAATTCCATGATATGTTTCGAAGTGGTATATCTTGATTCACTAAATCTAAACATTAAACTTAAAAGAATTATCATTATTTAGTATGGTATGAGATTCAGAGGTTAGTGTGACTCTCTTCATCACTTTTAAAATTATGATTTTATGTATATAGAATTCGAATAGATTCAAAGTAAAACAACAAACCTACAAATAGAACTTATTTAAAATACATTTATCACTTAAGTCATTAGTTGATCAAGTTGTTGCTTAGCATGGTAAATTACTTAACGTTATTGTAAGTTAGTAAACACTGAACTTTCAATTATTTTTTTGAAAATTCACATTTTAATAAATTTGAGATGGTGTTTACTTATAATTTACCATTCTCAAAATGAAGATGCATATAATTTATTATTTGAATAGTATCTATATTTATTCGAATATTAGCCATTCCCAATTCCTGAGAATAATCCATTCATCCATATAAATTATTACCTTTAAAAAACTGGAATCGGCTATTTACTAGACAACGGCTCTGCCTTCATGGATATGAATGAATTTAACTGTGTATGCGCTTCTTCGAATTAGAGCCTACACGAATAACCAAATATCTCCTCTTTGTTCCGTATAACTCATTCCCCTAGGCGTAATAAAAGACAATTCCTTCACCTATTAGCTCTTGTATATTCCTTTCAGAAAATTACTTTGAAAAGGCAGTTTATTGTACTGAGGACATTTCGGTTTACCTTTGTTACAATATGTATCCTCCAATAGAAATATGAAGAAACAATGACGCATTCACGTGGATAATTTTAGATCATGAAAAATAGAATAATGCAACTTTTACCTCAAAATAATGAGAAATAAAAAGACAGTAAATTGAAAAGCCTAATGTTTGATCTTGTTCAATCGCACAAGAACTATTAAAATACCTTTATTCGTTGTTCAAAGTCTTGCGATTGTCTTACATGTGACAGTATTCTTTGTGTGAATGTAAGAGTGGTAGACTGAAACCATATCGGATTGCAAATTTATTTCAATGGGTCTTTCCTTTTCTTCAAGGCTTGTCTATTTCTTGCAAATAAAGACGTATTCATGTAATATAAATAATTAAAAATGAAAATAAAAGTTCTTACGTCAAAAATGTTATTGAAAATTTATCTGCCCATAAAACAAACGGCAATAAATTAGCCACAGATTTTAATCAAAACCTTAACTGCAAATTTGTATATTGTTAAACATTTTCAAGTGAAGTTGTGAAAATGATGAAAATTTTTTTTTCTAGAGTTGCTATTATTAGGATTGGATAATCTTTTGGAAAGAATTTTAAAATAATTTTTTCAACGAAGAAATTATTTTATCATAGTTAATTTTGAATTTTATATAAGATCATTTCATTGTTAGCACCAAAAAGAAAGTCTCATCGAAGAACTGTTGAAAATATATATAGCGTCCTCATTTGGAGTTCTACCTTATTTTTGAAAAATTCTTTCTGAACTAAAAAGAATATTTTCATCATTATTATTCTTTTACAGTTGCCACTGTCTTAGCTAATATATATTTTAATAGCTATCTTTGCTGTCGCTGCAGATTTTAACATTGGAACTTATTCCGTTTCGTTTGCACCAACTCTTTCAGCCGAAATAGAGGTTTATTCATTCAACACTTTTCCACAATAACCCAAATGCATGCTCTGCCATCCAACCAGTGCGGAAAACCGCGAAACTTCCAAAGGATTGGAGCGCTTGTTGCGGTTGGGGGAGTGAGGCGATCGCTGCGCCCTCTGACGTTCCAATCTTTCAGAACACAAGGGGTGATTTCTTTACTGTCATTCTCGCCCCACACACGAACAATCCGGATCTCCCGGACTTATCAAAACCGGACGTTTTTCATCTCTAACGACTAGGACTATTGTTTTGTCTTTCGCCAAAAGCTCACGCGAGATAGAAATTTATATTCTGTCTTCAAAATAAATATTTTGTTTCACGTTTCGAGATAAAGTTTAGCACGTGATGAACAGGAGTTTCCAGTCTGAAAAAGTTTCAAGAACTGTTTGTGGAAAAAATGCTTCTCGGAATAAAAGTTGGAATGCTCGAAAGAATTTTGAAAACTTTCGCTACCAATGGGTCTTCTCCCCGTGTATAAGTACCTAACATTTGGATTTCTTTCCGGAAAACATATCTTAGGAACGAACTGTTCGGAAAGATATACGTTTCTATGTAAAGAAATTGGTTAAAAGCTCGCCAACTTCTGAAATATTTTCTTTTAAGAGAAAAAGTTTTCAACTTCTTTGACGTTAAACACAAAGACGTGAGAAGTTTATATCGCTTAAAGAATGCCGATTAATTCATTATAGCTATAAAAGAAAATTTTAAGAATAAAATATAAGACAAATGGAAACTTCTTCCGGGTTTTTCGATTATGAGAATAGTAGCAGTTGGACTGAGGATACACCTGGTGGTCTCCTGACAGATAACCCTTTTCTTGGTGTTCCTACAGCTGTTATTCTCTGTCTTTTGTGTCTAATGACATTTTTTGGGAATGCTGTTGTTCTTCACGCTATTAGAACCGAAAGGAGGCTGCAGACCGTAAGTAAATACTTTGTTTTTCAGACAATGACTTTTTGTACTAACTTTCCTCGTCGAAATGCTTGTTACATGTGGACTTTTTTTCCAAAATTTGGGAATAGCGTTTAGAGATGGTTAATATTCGTCGAAAGATACAAATTCATGCAAGAAGATAATTGATTTTCATTTATCAAAAGTATTTTTTTATCTTATGACTGAAAGTTATTTTTTGTAAATAAATTATTTTATTTTTTCGTACTATTATTACAAACTTATTTAAAGACGAGATATTTCCAATCCCTCATTCAAATTTTAAGCCTATTATATCATTGAAATAACGAAGCCATTAAAAATGTTGCTTAAAAATATACCATGATAACTTTAAAAAATTATGTATCTTTATATCTTCTTAATTTTCTTAGAAATCGAATATTTAATGAATTCCTTGTGGTTTTGAATATTTTTCATGTAATGACTCTTAATTATTAAACATCATGTTTAAAAGTTTATAGAATTGTATCTATTGCTGTTACATAAAAGTTTTGAAAATTTCTCAAGATGCCAATTATAGTTTTTCATAAACGAACCTTTTCAAATCATTTTTGGCAGTAACAAAGAGTATAAATAACTGGAAATTACCACTTGTCGACAGGTTTTCAATGAAAAGCATTGCTTTATATTTTTACACAATATATTTATTGAGAATTAATTTTTTACAATAACTCTTTTTTCCTTTTATTATTAATATTTCAAAAACAGCCTCACAACAGGAAAAATAAATCAATTTAAAAACTCATTTAATGCAAAACATAAGAATGCCACAAGTCATGAGTAAGAGTACAAAGTATTTCCGCACTAATGACACAATGATACACATAACTTTATTCAGATAAGTAAATATATTTAATAAATTGTTAACTAAAAATATCATGGAAGGGTGTTGGAGAATTTTTGTGTCTTGGGATGGCACATATTATACTTCAGGTAGTTAATGAAGAAAAAAAATATTGTATGCCAATCTTCCTGAGGTTTACATCTTTAGAGATTACCATACAGATATTTTTAAGGATAATTGCCATTTTGAGATTTAATAACTGCAATTTATAAAGTCATTTATAATGTTCTTTAAGTTCTATGAGTTCAGAAGGCTGAATATCGTTAAGTCAGTATCTTTAGAGAAATAATTATTTTCTAACTTATGTAAGCTCATGACAGAGTAACACTACAATTCGTTGATTAGAACGAAAATTTATAAATACTTGTAAATATAAAAATATATTCTGATAATTAAAGGCTTAAGAGTTTATTTTCCTTATGATAATAGCGAAATATTTGTAATATTTTCGATTTAAATCTCGACTTAAAATAAAACTACTTTAAAGCAAACAACTATTTATTCAAATTTAACACATTTCCTTGATTTACGTATACCAAACATAATATTGCTACGAAGTAAAATCTATTTTGAATTTAAGAAATGTGTAGTGTATTATTTTTGTAGTATGCTTTGTTAGTGTAAGAAGAAGAGAGACAAATTCAAACTTAACTACATTCTTATTTCATCGATGTTAGTGCAAGTGCTTGTGTCAAATTTGACGTTCATTTGATTTTATATTTAATTGCGAAGTCAAAAAGTTTTTATGTATTGGTTGTTAAAGTGTTTATGAATTCCATACATTCATAAATCATGCATCATATATTAATAATCTTTGCTCCATAATAAAACAAAAATGGGCGAAAAGTGAAAAACAATGCATTCTGAAAATAAATCAAGTACACTTTAGCCTCTTCCCCAGGAAATGGGAAATTTCATACATTTACTAGGTATTTCATTGAGACCAATTATAAAAATGTTCATAATTAGAAAAAAATAAATATAAGAAGTCAAAAGAAAAATTTACCTTTGCCTTTCGTTTCTTCCCGTAGAAAAGTTTGCCTTGATTAGATTGACTATGCTTCTAAATAAACTGAAAAAAAAGTTTTTATGAATGAGAAAAGAAACTTATTATATCATTTTACATTGTGTAGAAAGAACATTTATGATTTGTGAAATTAAAAGAATGACTAAGTTAAGATATCTCAGCACTTTGCGGTGTGGCTGCTGTTATTAAATTGTTAAACGAATTTGAAGAGCAGCATTTACGTAGCGGTTACTTCTTAAAATGCGTGCAATTATCATAAATTATGATTCTTTATTAATGATTTCAATTAGTTTAGACTTATAAATGTTATTAGTTTTCGATGATTATAATCATTGTTTAGAAAACCATATTAGGTGTGGCTGCTGTTATTAAATTGTTAAACGGATTTGAAGAGCAGAATTTACGTAGCGATTACTTCTTAAAATGAGTGCAATTTTCATAAAATATGATTCTTTATTAGTGATTTCGATTAGTTTAGACTTATAAATGTTATTAGTTTTCGATGATTATAATCATTGTTTAGAAAACCATATTAGTTTCATAATTTCACAAGAAAAATCACTTTTCTTTTTTTATGTAACACTATCTTAGCTCGTTATAGTAGAATTTTTTAAATAATTTTTTGCCTTTATCATATAGCAAATATGATTCATTTTATTCAATATTTTATTCAATTTGTATTTTCAAAATAAATTACGCACTTTTTATCTTCTAATGATTTAACCCTTTTAGTACCGTATATTTTATTCATTATATTAAGCTCGCTCAAATGAATCTCAAACCTCAATCGCTTTTTTTATCTACAATTTCTTAATTTTTAAATTTCATAATGAAATAGCTAAAATATATTTATTTTTGCAAAAGTTATCTTATTTCCAGAGTGTTGCAAAAGTGTTCGAAAAATTTCTCGCTAATGGTTCTCATCGAGAAGAATTCACTTTTAAGAAGCCATTGTGAATCTAGAAAAAGTTCTCTAACATTATTCTTGTCAATTTTAGACAATAAGTTGAAATTTCGTTAAAAATAAAACTCATTCTCTATGTTAAAAATATTTTATTTTAAACACTTACGATAGAACATAACTTATTAAAATATGCAAAAATAAATTATTGTACAATGAAGTATAGAGAAAAAATTTAGCTCATTGATAATGTGACTTTTCGCACTGCGATCTGAGTGATCAAAATTGTGGTATTTGACCTTTCGCAATGGGTGGCAGAGGCCGACACTTTGTTAAACCTATCTGTGAAGATTTCTAAAAAGTCGCAAAATTATTGCCAGCTCATATCAAAGAAGAACGAAAAATATACCGAAGCAATCAGAGGGACTAGCACATAACGGTTAATATTCAGAAAAAAGTATTTTTATTTATATGGAACTCTTTCTGAACTCATTTTTTGTCAACTGTTTTTATCACTTTGCTCCAATAAAAGTTTATTCTGGAAATCTACGATGAAAATACATCTCAAAATATTGAATCTGTAGACGAATTTTATGTCACATTTAATTTATTTTGCTTTTTCAAACATATATTTTACTTTTTTGATCATCCCCAGCTCTTCATATTTGGGATTTTCAAATAGTTTTACACAGACATCGGCAATCGAAAGCCTACATTCTTCTAATCGCTAAATGATATTTTAGCACATGAAAAAAAAATTGCAGAACGACTTCGTATTTTCTTTACAGGAGACAAAAATTGTATTTATATTTCAAAAATAATGCAGAAATGACGAAGAAGCATCAAATTTCTTCGTCTGATGTATACGAAAATAGGTAACACAGATTCATGTTCGATATCCAAAAATAAGAATAAGAGAAAATCAAAGTAATATTTTTAAGATATTTAATAAATTTACAATGATATAAATTTTTCCAAAGAGAGCTTTCGCTGCGATGTGCTTAAGAGAAATCCAAGACGAATATCCAGTGGTCTGGCGAATAAATTTTGCAAAACATTATAATCAAAATAAATATATACTTGGTGGGCCAAAATACCGCGAAACATTTCAAAATTTAATAAAATATCAAAAAGTTTTGATATCAGTGTGCTGTTTTCAATAAATTGTATTACTCGACATAAAGTTTGTCTTCGCCATAAAGAATGGTCCAATGCTGTGGCCGCCTCGCTCTCCAGATTTGACCCCTTGACTTCTTCTTGTGGGGATATTTTAAGTAGAAGGGTTATTACTACTCACGGATGACAAATATAGAAGAATTAGAGGTGCGAATGACCGAAGCAATGAACGCTATTCCATAGTCCACATTAGCAAATGCGTGTACTGAACTTCACAATCTCTTAGATATCGCTCGAGCTACAATGGGTGTCCTCACTGACTTGTGATAGCCATGTAACGTAATTTTGTATTCTGTTCTGTAATGTGATTTGTTGTGACAAAAATTCTATAATACATTTTTATGTACAGTCATAATATTTGTACAATTCGTATACTGTTTTTTTCATTGTATACTGTTTTCGGTACAGACATGCATTAAAATTAAATTTATGATTTATTAACTATTTCTTTAGAGCATAACACTTCATGCCGCGTAATGTAATTTAGTGAAAACCACGTACAGATTCCACAATTTTTTGATTATTTGTTAAATTTTGAAATGTGCCAAGGACTTTTGGTTGTGTTTGGATATCTTGTGTAATCTATTTCATGTAGATTCGGTGATTTTAAAAAAAAACTCTATTTTTTGTTGTAGTTAAAAATTAAATTCTTATGCCACTCTCGTTAAATATCGTTTCTAGGATTATTAAAATGAAAATTTTACTTATGTACAAAATTTGCAATTATAAAAGGAGTGAAAAAATGACTATGATAACATAAGAACCTTTACGCATTCTTCAAATTTTGTCTTATAAAAGCGATGTACTTATTGACTCACAGTTGCAAATTTAACTCCGAGACATAAGAACTTATTGAACTTCCTAATTAGATTAAACATCCTATCTTGGACATTTATTGTCATTATAATCTATATAAGAAAGTAAATAACACCTTAGATGCTTATCCGTATTCAAATACTTTTTTTCTTTTAAATTAATGAAAACCTTGAATTAATTACAGATTTAAAAATAAAAATATATGTATTTAGATGCATGATTTAGACACGTCATTTCATGCGGAGGTGTTAACACACACTGAGTGTAGTAGCGGCACGTGTAGGATGGAAAATGGTCTCGAATGTGCTACCCAAAAATAAGCTATAAAACCATCGTGGGCACAGTTAATCTACAAATACAAGTTGATTGTTTATAAGTGTTAAAATTTAACCTCTTAATTCTACATAAATTATGAGAAATATCAATAATTGTAATTTTTCATGATACAACGTCAAGTAAGTGGGTGTGTGAGAGGGGGAGTACAAAGAGAGGCACCATAAGCTCTACTTTCTAAGCAAAGCTAATTTTACGAATTTAGAAACTGCTAATGAGAAATCATATTTCCAAGCACAGAAGCCAGTCTCAATTCTGCTGGTTTTCAAATAAATATCGGAAAAACATTTATAAACTGTTTCATCGGCGTAATGAAAATCTTTGAAATCCTATCCCTTCATAAAAGATCTTTGTAACGTGAAGCGTGAACTGTCATATAATAAGTCATTAACTTATGTAAAAAATAAAATTAGTTTAAATTCAGAAAAAATTCATAAATCCATAGATACATAATTATAGTTTAGAATAAATTTTCAAATGGCAGACAATTACAAAGTAACAACAGCACTTTTCATCGAAAATTCAGAAGTAGATCTACTAACTCACAACAGGCAACAAATACCGAAGCAACGTATATGCTCAACAACAATAAACGCAAGTAGATACAAAACTATCGAAAAGAATGTTTCTATTAACTCCACCAAACATATCTAACCAGATGAGCATCCAATAACACAACTCTAGTGTATTAGGCCACTCAAGTATGATCCTATGCAGAAAGTAAAAATTCAATTCCAAATATACGTCCCCTTCGAATGCAAGTCTATTGCAGGAAGTCAGTTCATCCGCTCCACGCTTAAGGGTAATATCAATAATTGGAGAGAATATGACGATTTGTATGGGCATTCCGAAGTACTTCTCCAATGACTCTCTTGAGAAATGTTGCTGAATATTAGACTTCATTATAACATGAGACCGAATAGTAGTGTCATGCATCTGATATTTGTCATCTTTTTGTTATATATTTGGTCAGAAATAGAATATTTGTGCTGAAGATATATTAGCAGAGTATTCAAAGCGCTTTGTTTAAATGTACAAGGAAAAACTATTAGGTTGAATGGATTACTCTTCATAAACTCCAGATTAGATTATATGATTCTCCTAATTAACTTTTCTCGAACGCGTTTTGCTAATTAGTGGGAATTTCCAAAGAGGTTTGTTATTTAAATCTAAATGAGTATTGAGATTCCTTAATATCCATCATTTCAATGCGTGCCTAGGTTTTAAATTACTTGAAAAGTAGTTTGATTTTTCTGTTGGAATTCGCATCCTGCTTTTCAATTCACTCACATCGTCTAAATATTTCACGTTTCCTTTGAAAATGTAAAAATCATAAGCATACTCTAGTGTAGGTTTGAAAAGCGCATACAGCAATTAAAATTATTTTTTGCACCATAACAAGCTCTGACGAAGCAGAAGTTCGAAATTGAATGCGCCGTTCTAAGCATAATGAAATATATTTTTCACCTTGTATCAAATTATAAGGTACTTAAGAAACAAAAATAAGCATATAACATTGATTTCAAATATGCAGAAAAACTAAACATTTGAGCTCAAACTAAAACATAATATCAATTCTTAATCAATGCATTTCGTAGCTTTATGACTTAAAATTTGTGTTTTAAATTAATGCGTGTTTGGCCCAGCTTGGCCAATGCTGGCACTTATGCCATAAGAATTCAATCAATCAATTCGCATTTCGCAACAATAAAAGTAAATCGATATAATGCATATATAAATTTATTGTAGAGTTCGAAATTTTAGGATTAGAATTAGAATGGTAAGAAGAGTACTATTTCAAAACAGCAGTATGAACTACTGGGCTAAAGCTAATTATTTTGCATGTATTTTCGAAATTGTTATGAATGTCTGAGCTACTACCAAATTTTCATATTTTCTATACTACAAAGTGAAGATACTCCATTAACTGTTGAGTAGGGTGGAAGGAAAAATCAGAAATTGACCTATCCAAAATTTGGCAATTGAATAAAATATCACTGCTGAATTTTTACAGAATTTTTTCATTTTATCTTTATTCTCCGTAAGAGCCTCCAAGTTTTGATTTATATACAAATTTTCAGATATTTCAATATAGCGAAAAAATCAATAGTTTTCCTACCAAATGGCTCTAGGAGGAAAACTTTATCTATGGACTAGCATATCACTGCTGAATTTTTTCAGAATTTTTGTACTTCACCTTCATTTCCCGCAAGAGCCTCAAAACTTTACTTTTTACAAAAAAATTCCCATATTTTTCCCTAATTTTGTTTGTAATTATTTCTAATTACATTGGTTAAAACTGACCTAGCTACAGAAAATAAACAATTCCCTTTAATTGTCAACTATTAATTATGCCATAAAATACTAATTAAGCTTTTTTATATCTACTATATATATATATATATATACGCAACTCTTTGCTGATTTTTAGAAACCACCAAGAACTTACTGCGTGCAGGAGGTTGCATATCGAATTCCACCTGTAGCTATTCTAACCACCCTACCTTGGTGTATTACTTGCATCTACTTATCAGTTACACCAGGTTCATAATCTGTCCTAGTCTCGAATGCCGGCATACTTTTCCTGTTTACAATTTTTGCTCTGACGTAACCATCTTGGGCAGAACTTCCACATACTTTACTAGAATCCTCAGTGTCTTCTTTCACAGACCTTTCTACTGCCTTGGTGTGAAAGAGAAAATCTCAAATAAGTGCAAGAAGGGCGAACTTTCTTCTATGTGAGCACGCAAGTCTTCTGATAGATGGGATTTTTCTGCCACTTTACATTGTTGCGAGTTCATAAGGTCAACATAATTTCCAAGCACTGAAATTATATTTTGGTATTTCAAACTTACAGATAGATGATTGCTGTGAATTACTTGCCCGTGCAGAAAGAATTCTTCGCATGCCTAGCTACCATGGAAGACTTATAGTTCAGTGTAGGTGCACGGGAGCTTCCATAATGTTTATATTAAATTTAATATAAGACCACGTGGATGCATAAACTTTTATTATGAACCAAGCAATCTCCTTAAATTTTTCAAATGAATCTCTTGTGCTTATGTTAAGTCGAAGCAATCGATTTACAGTTGTGAGCCATCTGGCATGTGACAATTTTCCAGGGTTTTTATTAGTAAGGCTTGGTAAGCACTGCCTGAGATCATGAATTAATGCTGATGCAAGAGCGGTAGCTGGCCAATCTGCAACTGCATATCTGTCTCATGCTCTTGCAAATGTCCCGATCTTTAACCTTATATGGGGAGTACGTCATCAACGGTCAACGGCAACATTATTGTTGTTACAAACTTCCTCTCCTAAGATTTCAGATCTTTTCAGCTTGTCCAGCTGAAATTTACCCAATCATGCTTTTCCTAAAACTTGATTTTTCACCTTCCTTGCCTCAGTTTTTGAAGCTATTAAGTGGTTTGTAGATCAACAGTACCAATAGTTATTAGCGTCAGATCTCTAGTCGGTAATAAATTGTTGTTCTTGTAGTTGCAATTTCCGTGATTTCTCACTCAGGCAGAATTTAAAGTCCATGAATTTGCACACAGCGACGCCAAGAAGTCTTTTTGTTTCTCCTAGGAAGGCTTTAATATTATATTGTGGAAATTCAGAGAATCGTTTCGGCCTGGGTAACATATAATTAGTTTTAATAGCTTTCCATGTTCTCTTTTTATCGAAGTAATATTCTTATATGATGAAGAGTCGGAATTGAAGATTTGTATCAAATTTCGATCTCTTCATAAATTTATATCACTTGTGGTTTGTAAATATTTAATCTCTCTTTTTGTATCCTAAGCCAGTTATAGTACTGAAATATATCACCAAGGGTTGGTAGAACAATACAGCTGAGCTCTTTTGGATTGCCAATAATAGGACATTTAACCTGGTTTCTAGTCTGAGCCATAATTCCAATTTCTAAAACACAAAAAATGAAAACTCTAATGGAATGCGCACAGCGAATATCAGCTGATGACGAATCTCATTCAAATTGAAAAGTTTCATTGTCATTTGCTATGGTTCCCGCCAAATCTTTCCAATTTTATGGTACCCATGTTGGCATCTCTAGGGAAATTTTACACTTAAAGGGACTTATCAAAACCAATGTAATTAGAAATAATTGTCGCCTAAACTATGTTGATAAAATATATGAAAAATTGTATAAGAAGTAAAACTTTGAGGCACTTGCGGGGAATGAAAGTGAAATGCAAAAATTCTGAAAAAATGAACAGTGCCATGTAAGTCAATAGACAACTTTTTCCACCTAGTGCTATTTCATAAGACAACTTTTGCCACCTAGTACTATTTGGTAATACAACTTTTGTTTTTTTCGCTATATTTAAGAAATATCTGAAAATTTGTACAAAAAGTAAAACTTTGAGGCTCTTGCGGGGAATGAGGATAAAATGCAAAAATTCTGAAAAAATCAGCAGTGATATGTTAGTCAATAGACAACTTTTTCCACCCAGTGCTAATTAATAGGAAAACTTTTGATTTTTTTCTCTCCCCGTACTGGTGAGTTAATACCTTTTCACCCTGAGTATATTTTAGACATTTATTTGAACATAGTACGAATCCTTTGCCTTTCTATGTCAATTCGGAAAATTATGTATCCCGGTGTTTCAACTCTAAGGGAGTTGAATAGATTCGATGCTACTTAAATATCAAAGAATTTTCTGATTGATACAACTGGTATTAGACCGACAAAATCAGAACATCAAACATAACGTAGTGATAATAATGTTCTTGTCACAAGTCTTACTTTGCATTGATTTACACCTACTATAATCAGATCAAGTGATGAAAGTGTGGGTTGTTTTGTTCTGTCTCTCTTGTTTATTGATATTGTACACTTCATACTCATATTTCTTTCCTTTTTACAGATTTTGTTTGTATATGGCTTTATTTCGTACTCCCCTTTGTTTCTTGTATATTATCCCAGATTTTTAGATTTGTATTTTTGTAACTTTTTCCATCTCTCTGCCTTCGCCATTTTTTGCTAGACAGTTAAGGAGCGTCTTCCGATGTCTCTTAAACTTCATGTCCGCCACACTGTTTAAATAACCAAAAGGTTATAGTCGCGGGGGCATGAAGCATTCTTCTGTCTTGTTTGGCAATGATATTGTTTTTTCTCGAAATTTTATCCTTCAACTGATATAACTCTCAAAGTTTTCCCACAAAAGAATCCCTCTGCAAATTTCACAGAAAAATTGGAATCGCTCAATCCAGATGACATGGCGGTTATAATAATTAAATGCTACACAATACAATGTTATCCGATGTAATGTCGAAGAAGACCAGTCCAATGGTTCTGAAATAACCTGATATGACACGCTACGCATCTGCTTTGTATTGTGATTCAACAATCTGACACAGGCCCAAATACCCGACTTTTATAATTTTACCTACACCAATAGATGCGTCCATTCTCATCTGGAAATCTAGTAATGCCCGAAATTCCACAAATTATATCACCTGTCATAGCAACTACACACATGTTATTTGGGAAAGCCTAATTTTTTAAATGTCGTAATTTGAACGAACATAAATAACGTCTGGAGAATTATTGGAATATCCAATGAAACGCTCCCGTATTACAATAGAGAAAACTACAGACATTATTGGAATTTGCAACCTAATGATTTTTCCCTTTCATAAGGAAAAAAACATTAGATTGGATTTCAGGAGCGATATTTATGTAGAACAAAGGAAAATTTTAAGGCTTCTAAATATGCTTAACACATCTTATAGAATATATGTCATAGCTATAATCAAACATTATGCAAATAAATAGGGAATTAGAATTTATTATACTTTTGTCCAGTGAAATCCGAAAAGGAATCTTTATATTGTATGTGCCATGAACACATGTAGATCTCTGACATTAATGTTTTACTTGAAAATGCTGAAACAAACATTATTTTGTTTCTTGAAAGATTTTTATCCACAGCTGCAGTTTTTGCACTAGGGCTGCGAAAACTCCCGATATTAAAGTTTTTGTCTAGTTCACTCCTCTCTTTAAGAAAAAAAAAATCATGACCTCAATTTTGTTAAAGAAATATCATAACGGTACCCGATATGTTAATCATTTAAGAATCAGCTGCATTGGTTTATGTTAAATAAAAAGAAATTCAGTTGAAAAGAGTTTAAATACGAATTTTAAAGGAATATTTTAAGTTGATTTATATTTCATAATTATTGAAGAATCTGTGGAAGTTGCCCAAAATTTTAAATTTACTGTAAATGATTTATGCTGAGGTTACTTAGAAATCTCTTTCTAACAAAACAAATCTTCGATATTGTCCATTTAAACTGCCTTTTTGTGGTAAAGAAAGAAATTCTTTACTCAATATCTCAAAGTTGGCGAGACGAAGAAATTTATATCTGATAATATCCACAATGATGATATATGTCTACTATGAAAAATGAAAAATTGCATGTCTAAGAGAAAGCCTCACTTCATCGTATTTAATACGTCAAACGCCAACTCTTGTTCTTCATTTTTCAGCGTAAGTCACATGACACCGGAGACTGAGTTTGGAATATCCCATTATCGGTCACCCATGATCGACGTGGTATTTAACGTGTCAAATGTTCCAGAAAACGTTGGTTCCTTATTGTTACTTTGACTATCAACATTCAGAATAAAATAAAACAATTTTAGGATAAATGTTGCGTTCATATTGCTTTCGAATATCTAACAGTGATTCAATTATAATGTAGATTTCCGAACTTCCTATGGAACAATCATATTCTGAATTGTTTTAATTATCAGAAAAAAAATTTAAACTATTCTACCGTCTTCGGTGGCATTGTACTGAAAGAATAATTTGTATCACTTAACAGTAATATTTAGTTCTTATATGACTGAATATACCTAAAAGCTATCCTTGGGATATTTGGGGACTGAACTCGTGAATTTGAATAGAAGTTTGATGTCATTGTTGAAACAGGAATATGCATCTATTTTCTAAGCATCAGTACCCCTTCAGCTGGAAGTAATTTGAAGGATTTAAGGAATTCGCCATTCCCGATTTTCGAAAATTACACATCAAATAATTAAACCATTAAATTTACAATTTTATTGCTAGTTTCGAAATTTAAATAAAAAGGAATATTCGAATTTCTCATTAACTTTTGAGTAAATTCTTGGTTATTACAAATAACCGTATGCAGGAGACATTTTGTATAAAAGTTTATTTTCTGGAACTAAAGCTCCGTTTTAACCCTCTGACTACTAAGAGTTCTCAAAATCTGAGTACAGTTGTATATGGAGGTTTTCTTACTAATTGATTTGTAGAATGGATTCGTCCGCCCCGTTCCTCCCTTTTCTCCTCACAATGGGTGGTGGGAGATATGAATGGCAGGCCCTTCATCTCTCCAGTAAGGGTCCCTTTAATGACCACTCGCCCAACTGCCTTCTCCCCCCTTTCCGAACAGCAACGGGCGAAATCCGCCCCACTAGTATAGAAGTTGCATGGCCGGTTACGGCCGGCGTAGGAGTGTTAAAGTTATGATACTAAAATGTTATTACGAAGAAATGAATGAAAATATTGATAAAAATCTATATTTTAAATGATAAAAATTATTGATATTAACGAATTCAAGATTTACATTTTTTCTGCTTAAGATTATATTCATTTTTATGCCTTTTTTCACTTATCATAATACAAAGGTCAACTTCATCATCGTATAAGGGATAAGTTGAAATGAAATTTAAGACTTTTGTTTGCAGTTCTTCGTGCGTTTGGTCTGATTTATGGACTCTAAATATATTTTGTAGTAAAATCATGTACTAACCAGCATCTCTTAGGTATCGTAAGCATTGGCTATATATGGAATAAAATATGGATTTCGAATTTTATGGTAGACTATAAAGCTCCATTCCTTGAAGCGCTTTTAAAATAATGAAAGAGAAAACGCCGGTTGGTAGCCATATTTTAGCAATATCCCGGGAGTTGTATATATGCACATGGTTTTGATTTTATGGTTCGATATGAATATTTAAATTTTAAAAACAGTTTTATGGAAGAGCGTTATTTCTTTAAATGTAAGGAAAGATTTAAATTGAAAACGTGTGGATGCTAATTTCATACCCAAAATTTGCAAAAATCAAAGGAAGCTAAAAAATACTTCCGCATAAAGGAAGATGTTTTGAAATCGAATGGACTCGGATATTTCTGTTCTTTTAGTGAATTCTACTTCCTGTGTATTTTGGAAAATTATGCCCCTTTTTGTTTGCATCAGTGCATTTGATATACAGATTTAACAGTGAAATGTTATTCTTTCCATCTCTAGAAAGAACTTCAAGAATACTGCGTTACAGATATAGATAGGATTGTGCTTTCTTTCTGAGTTGTTAAAGCTTAAGTGTCTCAAATGCACCTGTTATCAAATGTACTTCTTTTACAATATTATGCGTAGTTCTTTTCAACGTCTTTTGTACTTTACTCGTTACTTCAAAGTAAAAAAAACTGAAATCATAAATTAGTCTGTATCTTTAAACAAAAATATCAACATTTGTTGAAAAATAAAAATATATATATTTGGTAAATTATTTCTATTGTCGACAACTCTTTTTCTCAAGTAATACAAAATTTAGGCCAATGAATACGATATCAGTGGATAGGAGTTTATATAGACTCCTTACATAGTTATGTAAATTTATGCTAAAACATATTGTTTGTTTAAAATTTAAGTTAAACGAAACATTAAAACAATGTCACCAATTCCAACAATTTTCACGACTTTATAAACATTTTTATCCTATATTATTATGTCTGTTGTCAATACCGTTGATTCTCAACTAATGCAAAGATACAGCGATGAATAAGGTATCAGTGGATAGGAATTTTTACAGACTTCTGACAGATTATACTTTGTTTTAGTTAATATACAGGTGGATTAAAGTTCAACTTTCAAAAACCTGTGAAAAAGTACTACTGGTGAAATTGACCTGAAATTTGACCTAAATATACTCGCAGAAGGGGATAGAATTATGGCAGAAGAAAAAACCCTTTTAAAATTTTACCAATAGATGGCGCTTATCATGTAAAAAACATACATGTGTTCGGTAAACAGTGACACTGGCTATCCAATGAGAAGGCAATTTGTGGGTTGTAGGTTAAACGAACTGTATAGTTCGATGTGCAGAACTGTTAAAGATTTTTACTGACAAAATCAATGAATAAAAGAAGGACTTTCAAGTCATTTGGCAGCTGTGGCACTCTTTGTTGAAAGTCCGTTCTTTTAACAGAAAACAGGTTCTGCGTGTCCTGGTACCTGTACCCTCAATAGTGTACTCTATGAATCTCTTTTGTGCAACCACGTCATTCCATCACTTCAACAGCGTGCATGTGTAGGTAACATTATTTTCATGCAAGTCTGCGCACCTCCGAACATTGCAAATCCTGTTAAGCGTCTACTTAGCGTGCATTTCGGAAATTATAGAATTATCATCCCTCATTTTCAAAAAGCTCTCCGCCAAGATCACCTGATCTTAATCCTTGTGATTTCTGGCCTTGGGGTTATCTGAAACATGTTGTGTTCAGTGGTCCGACTGCAAATTTAGCTGAATTTAGCTGAACACATCCACAATATCAGCACAAGTACACTCCGATGTGTCGTGGAACATGCTATTTCTCGGTTTCAGCGCGTGGCAGAAAACAATGGACGGCATATTGAACATTCCTTGAGCAAGTATCGAGACAACTAAAAACAGATTTCATTGTTTTTTCTACGGTTTTGGGCCTCAGGACAAACAAAAAACTAATTCACTTTTCCTTTCCTATGTAACCAGCTTGTCGTTGTGTCTGGACTTTCAACTAAGAGTTACACAATTGCCGAATGAGTTTTAAGTCATTGTTTTATTCATTGACATTTTCAATAAAACACCACTACAGTCATGCACATTGAACATTATAGTTTGTTTAATCTGCAACCCACGCAATAGCCGTCGCATTGGGTAGCTAACGTCACTGATGCCAGAAACCATGTACGTGTTCTGACATATAAAGTGCCATCTATTGTTAAAATGTTGAACAATTTTTTCTTTTCTTATACTACCTTCCTCCCTTTTTCGAGTATATTCTGGTCATTCCGACCAGTGGTTCTTATTTTACTGCTTTTTCAAATTTGAACTTTAATTATAATCACACTGTACATCGGTTGCTTAAAATTTAGGTTAAAGCAATATCATAGACATTGTGGATGCTCAGCCATTCACATATAACTTTTTCTGTTTTAAGAAGCTTACCTTTATAAATCATTTAATTTAAGCTCATTTCAGCCAGCTTATTCTAACTCCGCAGAAACGTGCTGAATTCTTAAGTAATTTAATCCAATCCGTCTTTCCAACATATAAATTAATTTTAAAGAAAACACTAATATCATGTTGATCAGAAATTTAATTGCTAAACCGGTCTTAATAAATGGGACGTGAATAGTCGTGTCGCACCTGCTGGAATAAATTGTCGTTACTAAGTTATTTGGTTCTGAAAAATAAAGGAAATTCGAACCTCTTGTCCAAATCATCCTAGTATGATGATGTTATTATGTTAAAAATAATTATTTATTTTATCGTTTGCGATTTTAGAATACTTTTCCCCCGTCGTTCCTAAAATAAGATAAAAAAATTCGTAAAATTATACCGAAATATTACAAAATGCGAGATACTTCCAATAAGTTTGTAACCAAAGTAGGAGAGCAAGTCTCGTAAATTAAATATTTTTGAAATGTAAACATACAAACTTTTTAAATTAAAGGTTATACTGTAGAAGCCGACTCCACAATTAAACAGACTACTAAGCATTTCATTAGATAATGAATGGTTAAACTCTATCGCGTCTGCTGTTCATTATAAATTAGGAAAAATTTATTGAAACTAAAAAAAAAATGATGGGAGGCTGTCTTTTGAAACAGCCGCTGATGTTAAAGGCGTAGGACTACTTTATTCGCGTGACTCTTTTGTTTGTCGAAGTTTCTCGTAAGTTTTTAAGTTTAAGTAAGATTTTTTTAAACTTCTGTTGTTACCTCTTAGTTATGACTTCTGTTGTTACCTCTTAGTTGACATTAGTTATGTTTTAACATATGTAGTTACCGAGATATAGAGGATCGCGTCAAAAATTCATGCGTATTTTTTTACAAATTTGCGACTCAATAGTCGCTGAACTACAATTCCGATTTTTAAATTTGTTTTTCTAACTTCTGCTGTTGCCCTTTATCTCTAAAATAAGATATTAGTTATGTTTTTAAGGTATGTAGTTACCGAGATATAGAGGATCTCCCATACCAAGTTTTGTGGTGTTTTGGCGTGTGATGGGAGGAACATAGTCCTACGTTAAAATTCATATTATTGAAAGCTCAGTATTTTAACTGCTAAGTGGAGTAAAAACTGTTTTTATGCAATAATATGCACCGAAGTTATTGAGAATAAAACAATGAATTTCTATCAATTTTTAATTAATTAAAAATCTTATTAAGATTGTATTAAGATTGTGAAAAACGCTTTTTTGCCGAATACTTAACACCCAAGAAATAATTGTCTACCATGTTTGCTAGTTAGGTCTGCTCTATAAAGATTTTTGAACATTTTTTCAGATATGGTAATGCGGGAAAACTGGGGACTCGGAGCAACTAGCGACACTGTTTTTAATTTTTAAAAATCCGTATTAAAGAAATTTCCAACTACTTATTAGCAACACTCAATGTTCCATCCAAAACAACGGTCAGCTAGCCAGTCGCTCTAGGGCTGTTTAGTAGAAAGTTGATTTCATCAAAGGAAGAAAGCTTTCATTGTACAACTGGAAACACGACCCGATTCAAGTTATTAGGATAACTGTATTTTTATAACAACAATTAAAATAACTAAACTACTTTAAAGATTACACTATGTAGATTTAGTTTCTATTTAATTTAAAATTTTTCTTTAGTTTAAAAAGTTATAAAGGGATGCCCAGTTGCCACGTGTCAAAATCTTAGCTGACATTTAAAATAATTTATACCTGTCATCAGCTTGTGAAACTAACTTTATATGTTCATTTTAAAATTTTCACTAAATACAGTTATAATCAAAGATTATAGAGGGACGAGACTCAAGTTTGTGTGTAGTGCTGCTGAAGAATCCAGTCAATTTTAGGAACCATTTTTTATTAGGCTACGTTCCACAGCACAGAGCATTAAAGTTACAAGACACAAGACAAGACAGAGAACAACATCACGAGACAAGAATGACAGAGAGGCATCATGGGAAAAAGATGGCTCCAGTAGCGCCACCTACCATAGAAAGGAGAAGGCAGCTGATTGTAACCGCTACAAGATTATTTTATTTCCTGCTGTTTCACACAAAACATAAGAACACGACTACTAATTTGCATGTACACACAATACTGAAAAAAAATTATGATTAAATAAGTGTCTCATTGCAAGTCATTTGAGCAGTGGCGCACATTCAATCGAGGCATGTGGAGCAGTGCTTCAGTAAGCAGATTGTTTTCTCATATACTGCATAGTTGTGTGTTACAATTTTGCTCTCGAAAACTTTCAGCAGAACGATCGCGTTTGATTTGTCGATACGGACGGCCACCGACCTGTTGAGAGGAGGCGTGAAAAAACTCATCACCGTGGATAATCTGAACTGGTCAACTTTTCTAAATTTTCTGAATCGTAATAACGCAATATATGTTCTATGCGACCTTATCATTTTTGAGAATTCAAAATTGGCACTTTTTATTCCCATTCTAATCTGCAATCCAAAGAAAGGTTTTTCGGTGTCGTGGCATAATGGAAAGGAGGATAAGAGTACGCACCTAGTGGATTTTTCGTTATAAAAATGAGAATTGAAAAGTGAGAGCCTCGAAAATATACTGAATTGTAGTTTATAACCTTAGAAAGAAGCGTACACAAAAATTAAAATTTTAGCTTTAAAAAATATATATTACGAAACGTAAGGGGAAAAAAATGCCAAATGCGTACTCTTACCCGACGTGGAGTGTAAGAGTACGCAGGACTTGAGGACAAGAGTACGCACCCTGAAAATTTAGCAGTAGTCGCACACAAATGCTCACTGCCTTCTTAACTGGAACATTTCTTATGCCACCACTCCTTAAAATCCACACTGGATCCAATCTTCAACATATGTGTGTTCGGGGCAATTTGTCCCCTCAGTATTTCCCGAACTTGTTGAGGGAACTGGATTTCCGATTGAATTCAGAATAACTTTTTTCTTTGCTTTCAGGCCTTTTCTTTTTTTCAGTTTTGTCCCCATTTTTATTTTTCTTAAAAGCTCCATTGGCCTTTGATTCCTCTAATTCTACCTTCTCCTTTTCGCATATCTGGTCTGTGCGTACTCTTAGCCGCCGACATATTGCTCATCTAAACCGTCCATAGATGGCCGTAACATTCACTAAAGTTAAATTCTAACGTGGCCACGTTGTTCAGAAGGGAACAAACCTCATAATGATATTTACTCAGAAAGCAAGTATTAGTCCTTTATTTACAAAAAAATTAAGATTTCTTCACAGAAAAATTACATGCTAACATAACGAAATCGTGTCTTACCTGATAAATAAAAGACAGCAAGGATGAAAATAATAATGGCGGTCTCTTTAGAGAGCTGAAAACACACGTATTGATATGATCATACTCACTTCTAATACACACAGTAACTAATATTTCCGCAGCCCTATAAAATTATTACCTGCACTTTGATTATGAGAAGAACATGGCAATTACAAATATGGAGTTTTGTTCTCATTCATCATCATATAACCCTCAATAATTATATTTAATCTCAACATGACTAAAATGAGAATGTGCTGGATTTTCATAATGAAGTGGTGCTCTGTAATATCAATATCTGTCAACTTTAATTTATATCTCATTGGGAAATTTCACTTCGAGTAAATAAATATTTTTTGGAAGTTATTAGTTCACTTAAAAATGCGTCTTAAATATGCTTTGAAATTTAGAACAGAGGCGGATTCTGCGCTGTATCTATTATAGACTCACAATAAAAAATGAAAAATTAAATAAATAAGACATGCATACTGTCAGTAAATTTTAAATTTGAGCAAAAATTTATCCAGCAACATCTTGCTTTAAAGTTGTTTAGGAAGGTAAATTGTTTGCATACTATCTCGAAAGCTCCAGGAAAAAAACATTGAAGAAAAGTTTGAGATATCTAATATGTTTTCTCAAGCAATCTGGAAATAGAAGTGGAAGGGGAAAAAACACATGAAATTTCACATTATTTAACTGCAGACTTTTTTCCTTTCTAGGGTTCGCAAGACAAAACAAAGCTAAAAAAGCTTCAGTTTGTAATAGTTTATTCAAGGATTGGAATTGTCTGGTACAGAATTCAAAGTTTAGAAATTCAGTTGAAATTAAACTTATTTTTTGTGTTTTATGTAAGCAAGTAAAATAAAAGAAGATTAAAGTAAAACTATTATCTCTGAAATAGTAAATAAATTTTCTACGGACAAAAAAGGATACAAATAACTTAAAGGCATTTCATTAAATGTTGTTATATCTTTCTAAATTTAATGAAATCAGAGAAAACAGCCACTGAAAAGTAAATTAAAGCTGTCTAAATAAATTTATAATGACAAAATTATTTTACAAGGTACCTAAAGTCTTACAACGATATAAGACATATTATTCTGCGTAATTTTAGACATGAAATAATGCAATAGTTCATTACTTAAAAACAATCCTCAAGGAATATGCGTTGCCATATAATAAAGCAAAGATCTTCTATTAATGCTCTTCAAATCCTCTTGGAAAGTATTATGATGATTTTGAATCACTTTCAATATATTGCTTTGAGGGAAAATGTTTTTATATTTTGCAAGAATATAGGATACTTAGTATAAAAATGCTTAATAGTAAAGAAAAATAAATAACAATTTATATCTGATTTTAGAAAATCCTCGAAAATAATAATTTTTAGGACTGTAATATTAGAAGAAGGAAACTATCGATTCTAGGTGTAATTAAAAATCAGACATTTAAAATTAGTCGACAGATTTTTTTTATCATAAAGAATATATTTTCAGTTTCCACACTTTATTATAGAATGTACTAATTTATGAATATTTTAGCTAAAAATATATTTCATGATCTATACTTATAAAAGGCAATGTTTGTGTGCGTGTGTGTGTTTGTCTGCGATGTCCAGACGAATCTATCGCACTTAAAGCCATGAAATTTGGCACATAGGTAGTCGTAATGGTGACTGAATGCACATCGAAGCCGAAATTTTAAATTTTAATCTAGAAATTTTTTTTATTTAATGTTTTGTGTTGTTTTGGTTTATTTTTCGCACTAATTTCTCAATAGAATGGTTTCGAATAATTGTACGACAAAAATAGATAGACCATCGGAAAGAGGACGCGAGTTCCGTTCTAATGAAGTTAGTTTTGAATTTCTAACGTAATTTACTGAATTTTGAGAATTTTTTAAAAAAATAGTCAGTTTTGCCATCTAAATGCTAATTTTGTTTTTAAATTTGTTGCATCCGAATTTCTAATAACACTATTATTTTCAATTTTTTTCAGCTTATAACCAGAACGGTTCTGTCGGATTTAAAACAAGAACGGTTAAAATATATTTTCCCGTTTTTTTTAAATTAAATTTTTCTGGGCAGTTGAGAGTTGTTTTTCTCGATCGAGTTACTCCCGCGGTACTTCTTCGAAACGTTGATGCCAATTTTGATTGGCGGACGCGCAGGATACGTCATGCCCTTCACCTGAATGAATTACTTCGATTATTATTTTCGGATTTGATTCATATTTTGCTTGCTGTATAATAATCATTTTCACGTTCCAATTTTGTAATATTGTTTCGGATTAACGTACTCTATACTGTAACACGAAAAAAATAAGTAGGAAAATCAAAAAATGTGTGTCTTTTGTTTTGATTTTGTTTTCAAAACTTTTTCATGTCATTATGGGCGTTTTTTTTCTCATTTTTTTAAAGTCCTGATTCCACGGGCAACGCCATGCGCGTACGTGCAAATAAATCATTCATCCGAATATTAATATCAAGAATTGATGCTTTTATCAATGCTTTTCTTTTGTACACCAATTTTATTCATGATTACTAATTGACGAGAAGATTTTTTTTTCTAATTTTTCATCAGTTCAATGCACTAATACACTTGGTGATATAGATATTATTCCAATTTCGAAAATATTTCTCACACAAAAGCTTATTTCAAACTTTGAACTGAGTATCCGGTGCAGTATTCTTATTATGTATGAAAAATAATTTGAATGTAACGATATTCTGTGATTAATATCTAAAAATAGTACAAGTATGCATCGTAAATTAAATTTATCTCTGAGAATTCGAAATCTTCGAAGTAATTCTAATTCGCACAGGGAAAAATTCTTATTGCCTCCAGAAACTGTTAGTGAAAAACATACTGAATAGTAATCTTTGATTAATTAATAATAATCTTAATTTGATTAATAATAATCTTGATGCATTTTGATGAAATCTCTATTTATTATTTTCATTAATAATGAAGGTAAACTCTTGTAAAAATTACTAGATGTCCCCCTACAAATTATTTCTTTACGAAATTGTTTAAAATTTGTCCTATGATAACAGTCTTAAAATTCTGAATTTAATAAAGTGGTACAAGTCGGCTATAATACAGAATTATGACATATCTAGTCTGTTTTTTGTTAATATTTTAATATATATCTCATTTCTGTAGATTTTATAATATTTTGAGTATGCATCACTTTGGATACGAAGTATATTGAATGCTGCTTTCAATTATTTAGTCAAATTAACCTAAGTATTTAAATATTATTTCCTTAGTATTATTTAGTATTTCCTTAGCAAAGTTTCGAATGCTTTCAGAATCGATGGAATTCCAAAAATAGTCCTTGTCCTAATGTATTAAAAAATATCTTTCTTGTTCTCTTATCTAAGTAAAGATAAAAAAGGGACTTGTCTGTCGGAAACACTCTTTTAAGTTCGTAGAAAAGAGAACAATTGCAAATTGGTTGCAGAAATGCAAGAGTTTTTCCTCCTTCCAGCTCAATTAGACATTTTTGCAATCATTTATTATGCATTCAAAATATTCCACGAAGAATGCTGTGCAATCAAAATTGCAATTTATTAATTTTTTGAATTAAAGTTTTATTCCTAGACATTTAAACATCATTCGTCTTTAACATCTTTACGATAATTCAGCAACATATATTTTTCGTATGAATTCTTCGCCTCATTATAAACTACAACAAATCGCCTAAAAACTACCACCTCCTTTCATTAATTTCAGTATATTTCTTTCATCTGAGGAATTTCTAATACCCTGATGACAACATTCCAACATATTCTGATAAACAAAATTAGATTGAGACATTTCGAAGACACTAAAATCACTTTAATGTCTTCTAACACATATTTTATCCATAGATCAACACATAAACTTTTTGTGCCAAAACGCAGCGTATTTTAATAATTCTCTTTGAGTTTCTACAAAAAAAATCCTTTGTACCGTTCCGCAAAGAGCTATAACGTTTCTTTTCATGGTGTTAGTAATGAACAAATACATTAACAGTTGTTACAAATCACAATAATTGTTGATAATGCCGGACTGTACAGTTCTGAAATGGTGCAGCTTTATCAGTGAAAGAATTTTACGAAATCAGTTCTTAATATAGTATTGTCATTTTGTTTCTGATGTAGAGTTTCGAACATTCAACACAATTAAATAATTTTTTGTACAGAATATTTATTTAAATTAAATGAATTTTAAAAATACAATTTTTTTCCATTCATAGATTATATCAGCAGTAATAAACATAAATTAGCCATAATTTTATATTCTTAAAATTACAAATATGCATATGTTGATATATTTTGCTTTCCCATTGCTAAAAAAAATTAGAACTAAGCTTTAAATCAAAAGCAAAGCTTATGTTTTTAAAAATGCTAAATAAATTACTTTACTACTGATCAATATTTAATTTATTTAAAAGCTGTATTTTTGTCTAATTTTGTAGCAATAAATGATAGGCAAATAATTTAATTCTTGTAAATATTATTCACATAATGAATTGAGTCTAAAATCAACGCAATAACTTCCCAATTAACCTAAAACACGTTTGAATGTAAACTATAACACCTCAGAATAGAGCAACCCTAGATAACTCTTACCTCCTCTCCTGACCTTTAGCAAGTTGCGTAAATAAGTGTCAATGTATTCCACAGTGAGATGTGCAATGCAGACGTCTATACGAGGTTGTTTAGGACCGATTTATCGTTTTCTAAAGCCATAACATTTTGGATTCTGTATAAAGTTATAAAATTGGAATCCCGGTACCATTTGGTTCGATGTTATCAGGCATGAATGATTCACTCTATCAATTTGCACTAAAAATGCATTGAATATTTTTTGATTGCAGACTCCATAGCGGCGAAATGAGCAAGCGAATGTTCCTATCAAAGGTATTTGAATTGAGACCAAGATTTTGCTTAAATTGGATTCTTGTATTTTTGGCACTTTTATCACAAAATGTGCTTTTTGAATTTTTCCATTTATAACGTTGGAAGGTTATATTTGTTTAACGATGGTTGAGAAAAAAAATTGCCGTCGGTTATTGGCCGACATGTTGAGGGGAGACAGTAACTGAAACTGTAAAAGTATTCAAGGGCGGCTTCACATCATAATCGTTTTTCGTGGTGTGAAACCGATTCAATATTCAGGCATCTTCCATACGAAGAATTGTTTGAGAAGCTATTTTGTAAGAATTCATTTTTGTTCAGACTTTCCTCAAACGTTTTTCAACATATTTAAAACATCCCAAAATTGAATATGGTTAACAAACACAAAATACCAGACAGCCCTTATTTCTATTTACCTGTATGAAGGGAGGTAAGTATGATTCCTTCATAAGATATGAAAAAAATTCCCAAGGTGTTGCCACCCATTTTATATTTCGCACTTCCTGTTGTCTTTTCTAATTATGTAACTTGTTATTCCGCTAGCGATACTGGCAACGGGGAAGAAGTAGTGTAGAATGTCACCCATGTTTACGTTTTGATATGGTTCCTGTACATAAATGTAAAATAAATAGTTTATAGATAAAAGATCGTCTTCAGTACAACAAATTGGCGTCCGTGGACAGGACAGAATTCTGCGAAGAATTCAGAACTATAAAATGTGCAGGTACGAATAATTTAAATTACTGCTTATGAGTTACGATATGAAGTTTAGGAAAGTGATTTAAGTTTCAGAAAGTATATTCACTTTATTTCTTCTTTATAAACAGACATTAAGAATTTATTGTGAATCATTTTAAGAAACTATTTTAAGTTTCATGTGAATATGGATGCTCTGAAAACAAAACGAAAGTCGTTAAGAACTTCGTTTACGGCTACGACGAACAAGTTGAAGGAATGTTTGGCGAAGAAAGAAGACGCCAAGGATGGCGATAAGCTGCGCGCATTGAATTCTCAGTTAGAAGAAAAATTCTTACGTTTAGATGAGATTAAGAATAAAATTTCGTCGTTACTTTTAAAAAATACTGACACTGCTGCCGAATACGAAACTGATTTTCAGGCGGCAGAGGATTATAGAGATAATTTTCTTGAGCTTAAATCCAAGTTAGAAACGCTATTAAATAAAGATTCTGGATCTTTTTTGGAAAGTTCTTTCGAGCTTGATGTGGTAAAATTAAACTTACCTAAATTTGAATTAAAGATGTTTTCTGGTGATCCTAAGGAATTTTTGACATTTTGGAGTATATTTTCAAAAATTCATGACTCAGAGGAACTGACTGCTATAGACAAATTCCAAATATTTATACCAGTCTATGGTTCCTGATTCGAGAGCTGCTAGATTAATTTCCAGTTTCCCAATAACAACTGAAAATTATCCAAAAGCCGTTGAACAGCTGAAATTAAGATTTCGCCGGGAAGACCTCTTGGTGCAAATATATGTCCGCGATCTCCTTTCACTAGTTCTGAAAAATGCTACGACTGGAAAGAATGCCCCTGATTTAGCCACCCTCTACGATATGCTAGAAACAAAATTAAGAGCATTGGAAAGCTTAGGGCGCACAAAAGAAAAATTTGCTGACTTTCTAGAGCCATTGGTGGAGTCATGTTTGCCAGAAAATGTTCTGCGAGCGTGGGAAAGGAGTAGAATTTCAGAAAGTACTGAGGATGCTACAAGTCAGAGATCCCTGGAAAAACTTATGTGCTTTTTACGCCATGAAGTCGAATCAGAAGAAATGATACGTTTAGCTCGTGAAGGATTCGGTAAAGATAGGGGGAGTGGTGCTATACGAAAAGATTGTCAGAAATCGGTCCATAAAGATGAACCCACTGCGGCTACGTTAATTTCAAGTACAACTGGTGCAAAACTTAATTGTATTTTCTGTGACCGCCCTCATCTAAGTCAAGACTGTCAAAGGTTATCTCATATGAGTTATGGGGACAGAAAATCGCAAGTTATAAGAAAAAGATGCTGTCTCGTTTGCCTTAAGGTTGGACATTTAGCAAAAAGGTGTCATAGTAGTGTGAGATGCTTAATTTGCAAACGGATACATTATCCATTACTTTGCCCAGATTTACGCAAGGAAAAGGAAAGTAATTTTTCGTCTAAGGACAGAACAGCCGATAATTAGCAGAGATCTACAGAAACACTGCTAAAAAAATCTTCCCTCTGAACATAAAATATATCTCAAAACTATTATGATCAGACTACGAAATAGAGACAAGGAAGTCTGTGTTCGAGCATTGTTGGATGATGGATACCAGCGGTCCTATATTGAAAGGAATTTAGCTGCAGAACTATTCCTTTCTCCATCTGGAAGAGAGATATTTTCTCAAGGACTGTTTGGCGGAGGAATTTCCCCTGCTTCTGAGTATAAGAGATACATGGTAAACGTAGAAAGCTTAAATCGCAAATATTCAACTCCATTGTCTCTTCTCGAGCAACAAAAGACTCAACCCTGCCTAGAATACATGACAGAAAATTGCTTTCTGACCTTGCTTCCAGAGGAATAAAACTTACAGATGTTGGAAGAGATTCACCACCTATACGAGTTCTTCTGGGAGCTGATATACTTGGAAGCATTTTGACTGGCAGAATAGAAGTATTATCTTCAGGAGTATCTGCAGTTGAGACCTTGCTGGGTTGGACAATTTTAGGACTGGGGAAGAAAAAGGAAGTTTTTAACCTAGTCACATTAAGCTTACAGAATATGGACGTGCCTAAAATGTGGGACTTGGAAGTTTTGGGCATTACAGATCCCATAGAGAAGATAAATGAAAGCCTTCTTGAAGAAGAAACTTTGACCCATTTTAAGGAAACAATTAGGATCTGTGAAGATCAAAGATATGAAGTGGCTTTACCATGGCTAGCTGGACATCCTGCTCTATATGATAAATACAACGCAGCAGAATCCAGACTTCGCACAGCAACTAAGCGTTTGATAAACGAAAATTACTTTGAAGCCTACAATAACGTATTTAAACAGTGGGAGTCAGAAGGTATTATAGAAGCTGTCCCAATAAATCAGCTTGCCAAGGAAGTCCATTACCTACCTCACAGACCCGTCATTAAGCCATCAAGGAATACCACAAAGGTTCGCCCAGTTTTCGACGCTTCGTTCAAGAAACCGGGATTTGCCTCCTTGAATGAATGCTTAAGTGTGGGTCCAAGTCTTATACATAAAATACTGCCTTAACTATTAAGATTTCGTTCTGGTGCCATAGGTGCAGATGTGAAATAGGCATTTCTACAGATACGTTTGAGAACTGAAGATAGAGATGTCCTAAGATTTTTATGGTGGGAGAACACTGGATGCTCGGAAATAAGAATTTATCGTCATTGTCGAGTAGTCTTCGGCGTTTCCTCCAGCCCTTTTCTGCTGAATGCCACTATAAGTTACCATCTAGAACGAGAAAAATTCCAGACAGAGAGCCTCAGGAAGACAATTGGTCATTTAAAAGAAGGAATCCACATGGACAATTTAGTTACGAGTGTTAATGACGCTACAGAACTGGAACACCTGAAATCGCAATCCATAGAAATAATGAAAGAAGGCGCATTTGAATTGCGCTGTTGGGCTTCTAATAATTCTAAGGGAGATCAAGATAAGCAAATGGTACTTGGCCTGAGTTAGGATGTAGTCAGAGACGAACTCTTTGGCAAGTTACCATCAAATACAGATTGCACCCAAAAAAAGCCAGTTACAAAAAGGGTATTGCTATCTGTGATCAACAGTGTATACGATCCGATTGGCTTTACGGCTCCAGCTTTATTGTTACCAAAATTGCTTATGTAAGAAGCTCAAAAGGACAGGAAAAATACGCTGGGACGAGGTGTTGCCTGTAGAACTTGAACATAAATATAGACTTTGGGAGAAAACCATGCATTTCATGTCTAAATTTTCAATATCTCGAAGATTGTTTGCTGAAAATTACGATGATTTCACGTTGCACATCTTCACAGATGCTTCTGCCTACGCTTACGCTACATGTGCCTTTCGATGTGAATTCAAAGGACAAGTGACGGTCAAACTCATAGCAGCAAAAGCTCGACTTGCTCCAATGAAAAAATCCACAATCCCACGACTTGAATTATTGGGAGCAGCTCTAGGCGCTCGATTAGCAGAAACGGTGGATTCTATCCTACGAACTGCTTCTAAAACCTACTTTTGGTGCGATTCAATGGTGATTTTAAGCTGGATTAAGAAAAAGGAGCCATGGAATACATTCGTTGGAAATCGAGTGAAGGAAATCAGGGATTTGACCAATATAGATGACTGGAGACATGTACCTGGAGAAGTCAACCCTGCTGATCTAGCTACCCGATGCTGTGATTGGTCTGACCTCCTGCAAAGCAAATGGTGGGAGGGTCCCAGCTGGCTGTATAACGATGAAGAATCTTGGCCATGTTCTGAGGTATCAAAGACTCCGGATGAAGCATTTTTAGAGCGGCGTAAGACAGTTGTGACAAATTTAGCCACAGGAAACGAAGTTAGATTTGGAGATAGATTCCTGTACTTTTCGAGCTATAAGAAAATTCTCTGAATGACTGCTTATGTTCTCAGATTCTGCAGCTGATGTTCTCGAGGAAGTAAAGAAATCTCGATGTGGCCGTCCATTAATTCCTGTTAAAAGACTGAATTTGTGAACTGTTAATAATTTTTATTTTTGTAACGCCAGTGTGTAATAATTTGTTTATGTTTGTATTGCTTTAAAGTGTTTGTCTGCAATACAAAGGTGGGAGAATGTTGCCACCCATTTTATATTTCGCACTTCCTGTTGTCTTTTCTAATTATGTAACTTGTTATTCCGCTAGCGATACTGGCAACGGGGAAGAAGTAGTGTAGAATTTCATCCATGTTTACGTTTTGATATGGTTCCTGTACATAAATGTAAAATAAATAGTTTATAGATAAAAGATCGTCTTCAGTCACAACACAAGGCTTAATTAAATTATGTCTACATCCCGTTTTCAAGACAAACTTAGGCTTTCGTGGTAGGCACCTTGCATTTTTGATCCGTGATTAGATGACTAGTAGAATTAAAGCCAGTAATCTTTTTCTGCATAAAAAGAGAAGAGAGATGGTATCTGACCAAAGCACTCTGACATGCAACAGATTTACATATACGACGGGATCTTCTTAAAGTTAGGTCTTGAACTCGTCGGTCCCGATGTTGAGAATTTACCACCAGGACACCCCGCCCTAGTATTTCCCTCTAGATGATGTTATCGTTTGATGGCAGCATGCCACTATACGCCAAGAATGAAATTAAGGTACCTGACAGTAATACGGCCCGTACAGCACTTAGTGGTTTAAGCGCTAATTTAAATGTTTGCCAAAACAAGTCTGTGCTACATAGAAAAGGAAACTGAAAAATTAATAAAGCAGCAAATCGAGCTATATTAGTTCAAAGACATTTACAGTGGAAGAGGGTATCTGAGTTCAATTGCCTTTCACAGCAGTCACTGTTATTTGGACCTGATTTTTCTTCCGTGTAGTTACGTAATTGTAGAAATACATTACAATATTGAAACTCTTGGGATTTTCAGTACTCTTCAATAATATGTAACGGGTTTTCTCAAAAGTTAGTTGTTTATGCATGAATAGAAAGAGATTGCACAGAGAAATAAAGACATTAATGTCTGTAATACCGGCATCACGCTATACTTTCAAAACTCATGAAATGAGTTCAATCCTTATTACCGCAGGCTTATTACTTTGCACCGACTTTGATGACTTCCGACAGATTTTCGAGATTAATAACATGTATTTCTCTAATAGAAAGGTTTTTATAATTTTTTACTCATTGAGAAACGTTTTGCAGCAAAATTTGGATCGTTCAGTGATTTAATAATTAATTATGATTTTTCGAAATTTTCGTGCAAAGTTACCTCATAGATGGGATACTTTGCACTGGTTAATTTTTTTCAGTATATTACAAAAATAAATTCTCTGGATGCAATTCTAGATATATTTATTGATAGCCTGGATGGAAATATACAAGAAAAATAAATTTCATTAAATGCGTGAGTATAATTAACCATTTTACGTCATTGTATTCGGTCAAATCAGGATGTCGTTTTAGAAATTCTTTTATCCAATTATTAACGGGTGCGTTATTAATATATGTATCTATTACGGCAATTTCTTAGTAAAATAAACGTTTATTATCATTTTAAGATCTATACTAGTGATGTGACAAGAAAACCGTAGTCACTGAATTCGACTACACGTAGAAACTGTCTTCCTTCCGCCTTCAAATTGCCGAAAACCAGGGGATTTCTATGTTTAGTTATATGAATTAGCTTTCTTTTGTTACAAACTGTTCATTTGGGGTACCAAAAAAAGTTTCTACTTCTTTAAAAATACCTTAAACTTGTGGAATCGCTTTAAATCAAGCTTCTAAGGTCTCTGGAGAGAACTCCATATACTTAGAAGTTCCTAACTTCATTTTATACAAATTGGGCAATGGACATATCTGAAGCTGAAGCAAATATTGTTCCTATTGTTATTTAATACAAAAATAAATTTCAAAACCAAATGGGCTTGCTGTTTATCACAATTTTCCATGGTGCAAAGAATCTCTCCTTTTCAGTGCAAAGTTACAACAGGTCCCAAAAAAATTAATTACATCTTAAATAACCAATAAAATTGGCATTCAAAGCAACAAAATGAAAGCTAGGCTTATTATATTTCATATTTAAATGCACTTGCCTTCAGAAATGTCATACTTTCTTCAGGAGAGACAGATTTTTCAGAGCCAAAAGTTTCGCTGAAAAATTAGCTCACTGTCTTTTCCTCTTATAACCAAATGAATGATTGTTATATACGTTTAAGGACTTAAATACATTAGTCAATGTTCCCAAGGAGCTAGGGAAAAAAATCTCAATCCCGTGCTCCTAATAAGATTATCTATATTTAGCTTTTCACATAAATTTCGCTCTGGTGCAAAGCTATCTCCACGAGTGCAAAGTAACCCCGATTTACGGTATGTCCTATCTCATAATGATTTTGATATTCAGGTAAATATATAACCAAATGACACTGAATCAGACTGGTCTAGAGCCAGGAGAATAAGAATTTGGCTATAGATAGATACATTCAGAGAAGGTATTCTTCACTCTTTCCCTAGCCAATCGAAAATGCGACATCCGAGGCATACATTACGTATCTGTTTGACTGAATACAAGACTGTCTGGTCTGAACTAGATGGGAACTATCCTAAGCACATAATAGGAATTTAAACTGATGGAAGGAATTTTTCGATTTGCTGATACCGGATATTTTATGACAGGGGTGGGGAACCTTTCTGCACTGAAATTCCTCATTAACTTTCTCAGTTAAGTAAAAGGCCGCACGAGCAGAACCTTAAGGGTTATTGTTCTGTAATTAATATTATATTACAGAAAATTTTATTATTTCAGTGCGAATTGAAAATAACAGGTAAGAGAATAAGTAACAAAAGAAGGCCATAGGTTCCCCATCCCAGTCCTATGACATCAACCATGATCAACATAAGCGTTTTCATATATTGTGAAGTGAAGAACATAATATGCTTCTGGAAGATGTCAGTGGAAAGAATTTTTAAGCTCGATAGTCGGAAGTAGTCCGATGGAAGACTGAATTAGTGAATATTGGACAGGCACTGAAGCTAAATAAAGTTATTACGAACTGCCATTTTACAAAATGGAGAGAAGACTTATTAGAGCTAGACCAAAATTTTATAAAATTAAGATTGTGACTTCACAGAGCTACTTCTATTTCCTTTGTGAAACGTAGGGAGTTATAGATATGCCATGCGCTCGGTTTGTAGACAATATGTTCAAAAATCATCTGTGGGTGAAGCCTTAATATATGCCTTGATTTCGACTTTTGAGCGACTATGCTTCTGGAAACAGTGTGAATTTTTGTCAAAATAACGGGATAGTTTTCATCTCTTAAAATTAATTTTGTTTACATTAGAATTATTTCAAATAGAACAGAATCATTTATTCTCATAAAAATAATGAAGTTATGCCTTTCTACCATCGCCAGTATTGCTAAGGTGAAGTGAAAACAAGTAGATATGCAACAGGGTCTTAGGAAATCTTAAATTTGAAAATTTGTTAAGAAAAAATCCTTTTAAAAACTTAATGATGATGGATTGCACTAACAATCGCCTGCTTATTTTATTTTTAACACAAGCATCACAATTTTAGTTTCAAATAAGATTGCCTGAATTGAACCTATTCATGATGCTATTTTGTATATCGTATTCAAAAATTATATTTCATGTTATAATGCTAGTAAATTTTCATTCTCAAACAATTTAGAAATATATTTATATGATGCGTTTTTCTCTAAAATTAGTACGTCAAACTTTATTTCAAAGAAAGTATTGCGTTACGAGTTGATTAAAATAGTTCAGAGAATGCCTAGATATACATCAATGGTCGTAAATATTTTTCGACTTCTTAGATTTATATAACCTGAAGAATATTGAACTTGGATTTATTAATATTTGCCTTACGATTGAAGGAAACAATAGTTTGTCCTCTGAAGTATTTCGCCTTGTCTGCTCTGCGAGTTAGGCTCAGTTATATTATTTTGTTAAAAAAGACCTTTCTCGAACATATATGCACGTTTCGTTTCTATTCAGTTAACAGTAGTTAAGTTCGTAAGCAGAAGTTCCATAATATTTATAGACGTGGTTAATTATGATGATCTTCTTATTCGAAAGATTATGCTTCCCAATTTTTCTTGATTGTTTATTTCGAAAGCATTAAGGGAAAAAGAAACTCTTGAAACTGTGACTATGCCATGTCTTAGAGGCAAAACTAAATTTTCAATTAATACCACCAGAAAGAAGGAACAATCAGATATTTAAGAAATAATCCCGCTCTCGTAATTTAAATGAAAATAAATTATCCCTTTCAAATCTAAATTGTATGATTATTTTATAATGGAGTTTAACTACAAACAGTTTCGAAAGGGTGTTGTTTATGAAGACGTTTTTATAAATAAACAGTTTACAAATTATAATTAAACATCTCATTAAGCTTATGGCCATATAATTATTCAATATAAGAACCCAGCCGGCACGAAGCGATAACGGTGCTACTGAATTACTGGCCGCCGCGACAGAAAACACGGGTGTGTTCGAACGTAAAATAGCTCCCACTACGAGCGGCTGATGCAACGACTACTCATCAAAGATGAGCTCTATGTGCCACGCTACCATTATTGTACTCACAAGGGAAGCGAGACCACGTTTACATATCTAGCGGATTCTCATCCACGTACTCGAGATGCCCCCCGATGGGGCTGGATATATAGTTAGTGGCAACTCTCTACAATTTGGGAAAACAAGTCACGATACTTGGATGATTATGAGAGAAGAAAATACTTATGACGCATTTTTCTTTTCTTTGATAATTAACATGATCTTATAATAATATTTTGGCGGCGGGGATAGAAACGGGGACCTTTCGGTTCCCAGCCGAAGATCCTAACCACTAGACAAAAGGAATTCCCAATGTCCGGA